>AJFK01000735.1:0-66006 GCA_000467715.1 Hysterium pulicare CBS 123377
TATAATATAGTATTTTTATAATATAGTATTTCTATAATATAGTAGTTTTATAATATAAAAGTTTTATATATTACTAGATTTTTATATATTACTAGATAGTTTTTTTATTATTATAAAATAAATTTCTAAAAAGAAGAAAAGACTTTACTTCTAACTAGAAAATGTCCCGCTCAAACCCCGTATTTTGGCGCCGACTAGCCGCGGTCCACCGCAGCGAAGCAACAAGCCGTTATACTCGTCCTCTTTCAAGATGCATCCTCTTGTCTGCATCTTCTCCCCAATCTTTTGCCTTCAAAAGAATGCTTCGTACTCTCCTGAGCCGACGAACATGGTCATGCACACCCTTCATAAGCTCCCGGCGTGCTATATTGACACAGGCCTATAGTGCGGGACCCATAGAAGTAAGCTTAGAACATGTCCAATTGACATCGAGCTACCAGAATTGACAGGAGTACAGCCTCCTTTGATTGAACAAACTGTTGGCGAGCACTTCTCTGGCATTGTACGAGAGTATGGTGACCGACCTGCGTATGGATATCACAAATTACAACTTTTATAGAGCACGATTAACGAGGACTCCATAGGGTTATATCAAGACATCAGCAAACACAATTGACCTACGATGCCCTCAATCAAAATAGTAATGCGTTGGCTAGGGGTTTGCAAAAGCTTGGGGTCAAGAAAGGAGATCGAGTGGCTGTATCTTTGGGAAACAATATTGAATATGCGACAGTATGATATTGAATAATGAAGGCGCGGAAGACTCGAGCTGATTGAGCTATCTAAGGCAACATATGCTCTGTTTAAGCTAGGAGCAATACTGGTATGGTAGGCGTGTGATCCATCGTCCACGATCACTGCTCAAACCTCTAGGTGCCCTTGAATCCTGCCTTCAATGCGATGCAGGTCATCTCAGCCCTTACCCACCTCGAAGCTTCTCAACTCATCATCGGCACGGAAACCAATCTACCCCGCAAAGATCCTCGATCTAACCTCCCCCTCCTCACGCATATGATACCCAACCTCGAAGGGACATCCCTCCAGTCTGAGCTAGTTCCCTCCCTCAAGAACGTCATCATAGTGAACAACTCTCACGGACGGATACCCACGTCTGATTACAAATGCACAAATAGCTACGCGGATGTGCTTGAAGATGGTGGGAACGGACAGTCTCTACCAGGCCAAGACCTTGACCCAAATGAGATCGTCAATATCCAGTTCACATCTGGCACAACCTCGATGCCAAAAGCGGCTTGCCTATCCCATAAATCAATACTAAATAATGGAAAAAGTATAGGGGATAGGATGTTACTCACACCGGAGGACATCGTCTGCTGTCCGCCGCCTCTATTCCAGTAAATATTTCTCGGCCCCCTTTCCCACTTATGTCCAGGAGTTAACCCCATAGAGTTGCTTTGGTTGCATTCTAGGCTACATGGCCACTGCAACACACGGTTCGTCCATCGTCTTCCCAACTGAGGCCTTTGATCCCGTAGCAACACTCCACTCCGTTCGCGAGTACTCCTGTACAGCTCTCTACGGCGTGCCCACCATGTTTGTCGCCGAGCTCGATCTCTTATCTTCAGGCGCTGTCCCATATGATGGGTTCCAGCATCTACGAACTGGTATCGCAGCTGGTAGCTCCATTCCTGCGGAACTAATGCGCAAGTTACATAAAGTGCTAAATCTGACCGAATTGACTATCTGTTATGGTATGACGGAGACGAGTCCCGTCAGTGCTATGACAACGACGGATGATCCTATAGAGAAGAGGATTGATAGCGTAGGTCGTTTACTCCCGCATGTGAAAGCCAAAGTAGTAGATCCGACGGACTGGACTCGAATACTCGGAGTTGGTGAAAGAGGAGAGTTGGCTGTGTCGGGTTATTTGGTCATGAAAGGCTATTGGGGTGATGAAAAGAGAACTAGAGAAGTTCTCGTACCAGACGAAGATGGCGTGCTGTGGATGCACACGGGCGATGAAGCTTCCATGGATGAACAAGGTTACGTCAAAATCACAGGCCGTATCAAGGACCTCATTATCAAAGGCGGCGAAAACATCCATCCCCTCGAAGTAGAGAACTCTCTCTTCGCCCACCCTTCCATTTCCGAGGTCTCGGTCGTCGGCCTTCCCGACGAGCGCTACGGCGAGGTTGTGGCCGCATTTGTGATCCCTCATCAAGGAATGAAGATGCAGACGGAAGAGGTAAGGGACTGGGTTAGGGAGAAGTTGAGTCATCATCTTGTGCCCAAGTACGTGTTCTGGGTAGACGGTTACCCGAAAACAGCGAGCGGGAAGATTCAGAAGTTTAAGTTGAGGGAGAAAGGAATGGAAATTTTGAGGGAGAGCAAGGGGTTGAGCTGATGTGAAAGCAGGTTGGCTTCATTCGTTGTGTGGATGTTGGGTTGGAAAGGGGATTGGATGTAGGTAGAATTATGTAGTATATATGCATATTAAGCAAAACGATTTGCTTGAGCTATTGCTTTTCTTGGATTCCCATGAGTGGCTATATTGTAGTCATTGCTGTTGACCAAGCCATTGCAAATGCGGTGCACGACGGGTGTCATTATACGTCGTAACCGCACAAGTTCATTGATAGATTCTATTCCGCAAGCTGAACTCTGAATAATCTCAGTAACAGTAACTTGCTTTATAGCCTTATATAGAGGTTAATTAGCTTAGTAGGCTGAAAGGAACGAAGGTGATCAGCGTAGACCCTCTGCAAACGACAAGTTATAAAAAACGCTATCATACTAGAGCCTAATTCTTAATAAGTGAGGTCTAGTATTAATAATATTTCTAGATTATTAAATTCACAACTATTAGATGGGGAAATGGTCTTGTTTGGTGTGGAGGTTTAGCTCTGCTTGCAGCATGCCTCCTTGCGATCTGATTGGTCCGACGGTCCAAAAAAATTCTCGAAACAGATTTTTTGGACATTTGAGCCAATCAAATCGAAGCACATCAACTCTCATCTTCTAGAGTCCAACGAGGTTTGGCGGGAGTTCTATGGAGTAAACAATACCAACGATCACGCGTAAAGGCCCATCGAAGCCGAAACAGGCAAAGTCGTCCATTTCTCCAACAAAATATCGACAATATCTTTGCCCTCCTCTTCCTCTTCCTCTTCCTCTTCCACTTCCTCTTCCACTTCCTTCAACCACACTTTCTGTTCTCGGATTCCGGTCTCCGGAATAGTTCCATGTCGATGAAATTGAAGCTCTACAGCATCGTCTATCGCGCTAGGGCCCTTCAGTTTCTCAAAGTCATCCTCGTTCCTTTCGGCTAAAACATGAACAGACTTCGCTGTCACTGGCACTCCCTCTACCTTTTCTTCGTCAGATGATCCATTAGCCGGGAGTTGAGTCAGATGAGTACGACCGCCATGGCTCTGTTTGCTGCTCGCTTGACTGAGATTCGATCGGGCAGGTGACTCGCCTCGATTGAAGTTTTCTACTCGGAAGGTAGGACTGCGAAGATGTGGCGCCCGCGGCTGGGAGTCACATGAAAGTAGGTCTTCCACAGAAACTCTTTTCCGCGATGGTTCTGATCCAGATTCAGTGATTCTGCTTCTTTTCCTGGGCCGTTGACTGAGAGAAAATTCAGTTGTCATCTGGGCAGAACTCCGAGTTTTCGAGTCTTCGGCATCAAGAGACGTCTTGCCAGTAGTCTCGATAGGTAACCGACTAGTAGAGTCAAGGTTATCAAAATCATTGGCCAGAGCCGGCCTTGACGGTTGCGGGGTGGCAGCATAGAAACTCTCATTGGAACCACTATTGAATACATCCTTGTGATTAATCGTGAACTCCTCGGGCGTCACCGCATCATCGAATGAAGTAGGCTCGGTTATAGAATCACTTCCTTGAGCGCTTTGAGCCATATTCGATGGCGGCCTTGGAGGTTGACGAAATTCCTGCTGGGGAGGAGCAAGGCATGATCTACGTGAACATATTGGAGAACGATGGGCCGTCGACATGGGAGAGCCCGACCTTGAGTTATTCGTCATTATGTGCGCATACTGGTCGCCGTCTTCATGCGAATGCGATCTTGGCATTGATTGTGAAGAAAAAGCATATTGTGACAAGCCTGGAAGTCGATCACTACTGCCGGGGCCGCCGTGAGCACTACTTCCTGCCATGATTCCGCCGAACAGGTTGCCTGGGCCGTGGCCAAATTGTGGTGGCGATGCCTGCGGAGACCCACATTGTTGGGGTAGTTGGCTGGTAAGTGTCCTCACTTCCTCGAGTGGTTGATGGGACTCATTAGGCCTCATGAGAATTAATGTGTCTTGTTCCTGTCTAGCCAAAAGTAAACGCTTCTTGTTCTGCTGCTCCAGAAGCATGAGTTGCATCTGGTAATCCTGAAGACTGTGATTTCCCTGCGGGGCGATATTCGAAGAGTGCGTAGGCGTATTTAACCCTCCAATTTGGCCTCGCAGGAGCATTTGCTGCATTGCCTGTGGTTGCATTGCGTGCTGTCGGGTGCTAAGCTGCATCTGGGCTTGAGCCTGAGCCCGCGTTTGAGCCTGCGCTCCTTGTTCGCCCAATTCAGATTGAGGATTCAGCATTGATTGAAATCCCAATGGCCTATTACCGGCGTTTCTTTCTGGAGATGGGGCGCGAGGACTACCAAGTACCTGACGAAAAGGCGGACGACCAATACTTGCTTGCAGTTGCCCTGCATTAGATTGGCCCACAATCTGAGTTCCTGGTGCTCCAACCGGATTCTCGCCTAGGTATGCTTTTACTCCGTCCGCATTAAAGTCAAAGTCTGTGTCTAACGAGCTAAAGGCGCCGCTATCATCTCCTGTGTTTAAGAAGGAATCAAAGTCGAAATTCTCAAGGTCATCACCTTCTACCGCAAAAGAAAGGTCAAAGTAGCTCTGCATCATTATTAGTACAACTTGGCGAATTTCTAGCTGCAGTCTGCTTACATCTTCAGCAAAGTTTCCAATTAGAGCCCCGGAATTGCTACCCATAGGTGGCGGTAGTACTTGAGGCACGAGCGCCGCTGCTGGTGGATGCTGCTGTTGCTGGCCTTGGTCATTCTGTCCTTTATTGAAAGAACCGGGATGGATAGGGGTAATCGGTGTTGGAGGAGATAAAGCTACATTTGCACGTGTGTTGGCCGCATTCTTCTTTGCAGGATCCTGGAAACTATTCCTCGGTGACAACATTCGTGTAACGCCAGAAGCGTTTGATATGGCCGGTGGATCTTGCGCCTCTGACTGATGAGTCCGAAAAGAAGCTGCTGCAGCAACTCGATGCTGCAGCTGCTGTTGTGGTTGTTGCGCGTTTTGATGTAAACTTTGAAATTGGGCTTGGATGCTTTGTTGTTGGAGATGTTGCATCCTTTGTTGTGCTACTAACTGTGCACGGAGGTGTGGAGGGAGTACGGGAAAGTTGTCAGAGGTTCCGGATTGTTTCGAATTATGGGCTACGGGGGAAGATGAATTGGCAACAACCTCTACTAGAGGACGTTCTTCTAGCTGTTGCTTAAGCTCGCAGATGCGTTGTTCCAGTTTTGCAACGGTCCTCGAAGCTTCGAGCTCTCTCTCTTTTCTGCGTGCTCGGAAACGCGACGAGGCGCCAGGGTTGCGCTTTCGCTTCTCGTCCGCAACTGTATATGCTGCTTGGACGTCAATGGGAATTTGTATCATATGGCCGGATGAAGTCGTAGTGGCAAGAGCCTGATAATCTGGGGAGGCCTTGTTTTCACTGACAGCAGTGAGATTTGGAAGGAGTTGTGATTGGGAAGGAGGTACGAATTCTGGCAATTGGAGAGATGCTTTTGTATCGGACGTCATCACCGCTGGAAACATGTCCGACTCAAATCGGTGACAAAACCGTCGGTATAATTTGTGTACGTGGTTCCTTGAACGTCGTGTAGTCGGTTTCGCTTCCTCAACTAACTTCTGTACCATTGATATGCGTTTTAGCAGCCGTTCGACATGTCCAGCACATTTGGATAGATCATCAAGTGATATGTGATCTTCAGCTTCGCTGGTCATAGTATCATCGCTGTCCTCAGAGTCGTTGGAGATTGACTCGCAATCCTCATCCGCATTTCGAACGGACAAGTGAGATTTGTGGGTGGCTTCGTTTCGGCCTCCTAGAGGGTGTTGGTGAACCATAAGATCCATAGTGGGTGTTCTAGAAGGTGCCGTAGAGCCCACGACTGTTTCGTCATCATCTAATGAAATATTGTCAAGTTTAGTCTCTAAAATCCGTAGGCTCTTGAGGGATTCTTGTTGACGTTGGTGCAAGTGACGAATCTTTTCACGCTCTTCTTCGAGAGCCTGTTTTTCGAGTTTTCTGCAAGCTTGGTCATTGAATGCCGCTGATATCTACATTGATTTACAAACCCTCTAGCTCGGTCACTAGCAAATCGCACGACCTCCAGTAATACCAGGAGACTGGTCTTGAGGCTGTCTAATCGTCGACGGAGAAGCTCCACCCTCTGCTCTTTGAGTGGCCAAGCCAACTTTCCCAGCGTGGATATACCCTTTTTGCCATCTTTCTTCGTCTTACTGCGTTTTTCGATCACTTGCTGAATCTCCCCAAAAACATCTTCACATCGCTTGATGATATTATTGGCATCCTGAACCGCAGCGGGTGCTATCAGCGACCTAGCATCGTCTTCTCTAAACACGTTGCCAACACTATTTAGGACGTTTGATGTGAGGGCAACATCGCCGGCGATATCAGAAATTTCTCTATCAGCGCGAGCAGCTGTTCCAACGAAAGAGTATAGAGCAGTGGATATTTTGACGCCAGCACCGGCAATACTAATGATTGACGCAGTAAGTCCCACGATTTCAGCCATTGATGGGTCAGATCATGGCATCAGGCAGCCACGATACCGGTTCCATAGATGGAGGAAGGCAATAATATGAGAGCACCAAAGCCTGAAAGGAGAATACTAAAAGGACTTGAAGAACTTAGAGAAAAGAAAACGGAGGGCTAATCGGATGGCCACATTATTGGGACGTAATGTGAAGGTTGGCTTGCTCAGCCTGGCAGGGCGGTTGTGGCGGAGCATGCATGATGTGCGCTCACGGCGTTCTGTGACAGCAGGCTGTGCACTCTCATGTGGGGAGATCCAATCGTCTTCTTGACCTCCCACCGTGTTGATGTAGAAACTTGTGGGTGTCTTGATACTGCATTTACCGACGTTGTAGTAAGAGGAATATTGCCCTTGATTTCCTTGACATGTCGAGGGACGGAAGTTTGCAAACTCGGCCGATGTGCTGCCGGCGGGCGATGATGCACTCCACGGACTCGAGAGCTCGACGGCATAGAACAACCCTTCATCGTTCTTCGTCGAACAACCTTGGAACTTCCTTAGGCGATGAAAAAGCTTACATCGCCCATCTGACTCATATTCACGTCAACGTTTCGATTTGCTTGGATATTAACGCTGGAATTCGACTGACTCACAAGGCCTAGCATAGGTAATTCATTCGCCCACCCACGATCATTCCCAACAGGACTACCGAGCGCCCCCCTCCAAGGGACATAAGATTCACTTGGAGCACTCCACCGAGATCAGCATCAACCGGAGACGACAGTAATCTTGACCTGGGCCCGAGGCCTTATTCGAGGGCATTCACACTCGCCGGAATCGTGAATCATGCCAAAGAAATACCAACCAACGTATAGCAAAACTCAGAGTTCTTACGTCCACCCTTCCTTACAAGGCTCAAGAGCATCTACATCCGCGAATCCTTCTCCCACTCCTCAAACTGTGAACGAGCGCATACAACGATTACGTCGTGAACAAGCCCCGAGGGCTAGCATAGAAAGGAGGGATGAGATAACAGAAGTGGTAACAAAGCGCATCCTACCGCTTGCATTGCGGCGTATCTTGAATGTGCCAGAGTTTAACGCTCCTCTTCCGAAGCTAGGTGCACGGGATAGAACTGTACGGACGAGACGGCCGCCGCCAGGTCCAGCAACACCACAAAGTTGGTTACACCACAGTAGACATGCACCGAGTCATGTTCGAAAGTCGAAGAGATCTGGGGGAGGCAATCAGATGGTGCGCAGCTTTGGAACCCTTGCGACTCTAGAAGATGGCTTTGAGGTACGTTGGAAAGCGACCTCCACCCCTTTCCGCCCCACCACTTCCTCTAGCCCATCTCTGTACCATATCTCATTCCAAGCTCTTTACTACCTACCTGAAATGGAGTTCGGTTCCTCTCATTCCTTTGTTCGGTTTCACTTGTATGTCCGAATTCTGCGAGCTATTTCCGCTGCCCGCGGTGTTTCCCTGATATGGACCTACATCATGACAGCTAACTTTTGTAGAGGTTGCCCTTTGAAGGGAGCTTAGTCCACATGTCTCTCAAGACCCTCGCATCTAATTGGCCAGACCTTGCTGAATACGAGCAACACTACCTTGCTGCCCTGCCGATTCCGCTTAAGGAAGCCTTGCTAAGCTATATTGCCGTATATGCTCCCAGGAACTGCCTGGATCTAAGATCCTTTAAATACATTTTTAAGAGTGATTCAGAGGTTGATGGCGGTACTGGTAGCGAAGAATTGGAGCTCCTGGATCTTTCCTATTTGATAAATGCAAATCTAACCCTCTCAGACCTGACCAAGTATATGACGCGCCCGAAGTCGCTTAATATATCTGAGGTTATGGATAACATATCCCTAAAGGACAAGGGAAAACTAGAATCTGATAATGTCGCGGAATCCTGGGAAGATCAGGTCTCGGAATTCGAACCAACAATACCACAACCTCCAAGCCTCTCTCGTTTTCCGAACCTTAAACGGCTTTCTCTAGCCAATGCTGGCTCGATGGCTTCGTGGCCTCAACTACTAATACTCTCAACTAAACTCAAAAAACTTACGCATCTCTCGCTCGCCTACTGGCCAACTCCATCCTTAACGCCTAACGCAATCACTGCCTCTATGGTAAGCAAACACAGAGAACCCGTCAGCTTGGGCGGAACATCCTTCTACTCAGAACTCGACGACGACTGGCACGAGGCATCAAACATACTCCGCCGCCTAAGCCTCAACACATACTCTTTGAAATGGCTCGATCTGGAAGGCTGTACTTGGCATAAGGCTCTCACATGGGGCCCATCTCGAGAGGCCTCTGCCCCTCGAAGATCCCGGTACAGCTCTGCTTCTGACGATTGGGTTCCACTTGGGGCCAATCCAGGTCCCGATTGGAATGGCAGCTGGCGCCAAATCGAATATATGAATCTTAGTCAAGGCTGGATCCCGCACGATATGCAAACTGTCATGAGGATGCCCGCCGGTGTCATTCCCGTGCAGCTGCTAAAGTGGCTCCGCGAGCAGAAAGAGACTGGGAAGATGGAAGGAGATATAGTGGATCGGACGCCGGGTTGGGACGTCAATGAATGGATTGAGAAAGAGAAGGTGGCGAGGCAGGTGGAAGAGAAGGTGCGGAGGATTAGACAGAGGGAGAAAGGCCCGTACTGTAGGTTTGATCATGGATGGGACCCGTATGTCGCAAAGACGAAGGATGTCTCTGGGACGGGCACGGAATAGATGGGGTTTGGGAGAGGTTTTGGGAGAAGAGGGCTGCGGTTTGATTTGGTGGGGTGAGGTTCGAGCAGATCGGCTGATATGTTGTGGAGAGGAAAATAGATCAATAGAAGCAATATTTTTCACATCAACATTTTTCATGCTGTTACGCTGTTGCGATGTTGTTTGCTTGCTAGCTCGCTAAGCTAGATGTTCACAAGTTTGAAGTTCTTGTGCAGAGCTTTTAAGTTTGTGAGGCGAGCGGAAGCATCCAGACCGCTACAAGTCCACATTGAAAATATACGAGACTCGGTATTAAGCATTTAAAACCTCATTTACCACGGTACCGACCTCAACATTATTACTAGGAACCTTCCTGATTTGGAGGCCTTTGGAAATTAGATCATAAAAATCCAATAAGACTTTCATACTCGTGTGGTTCCATAGCCCTCTCCTCTGATGCATGGCTTTTTCGGAGATAACGAAAACGATAGCTTCAAAAGAGCCATGCACATGCACCTCATACTCCATGATAGAGACGGGAGGTAATGATAAGGTAAACTTGGCAATGCACTCGCCTTCTACAAACTAAGCTGCTTCGGGGAAAGGCGGCAGTGGTCAATCAGCAAGATCTTCATTTGGGCATTTTGTTTGCTCGTATCCGAGTATTTCTTGTTTTGGAGTGCATGCTATCGTGTCGCGGAGTTGTTTGTCTGCCGTGGGAGTGGCGGGAAAGAAAGGGTGTATGCAGCACAGAGTCTAGTACGCACTCCACATGAAGGAGCCGTGTTACTTGAGAGCCCAACGGCACTTGCATGCAACCGTCGAAAGCTTGACACCGGGGTTTTCGAATTGCAGTCCGTATCACTGTGGCTGGCTTCCTCCATTCTCAGCCCCCAGACCCCAGGCTAAAGTCCAAGCTTTTCATGCTCCATACCTGCACCTCTATGCGGAGAAACGAAACAATCCTGCTTTTGATCCTGCGGTGTTAGAAGGTGGCTTTCCAGAGCAGTTTGTTTGCGGACTTCAGAGTTGGGATGAGTAACACGGCATCCTTCGGGAGCATTGTAACATGTAAAGGAATAGGAGAGGGATTTTATACCTCACGCAGCGGAAGAGGGAACCGCGGGAAGTCATCCAGCTGCAAGCCTCTTTCCGTATATGCAAGTCCTTATCGCACACTATCGCGCAGATAGAGGCTCTGTGTGGTGGGGAAAAAAGATTATCGTAAAGATTGAATTCGTGTGGGTCACAGATTCCATATATAATAAATTGCGATGGCGATCTTATGCCCATCCTCAATCTTTCCAGGTAGATGGGATCGAGAACCGAGATATCCGACGGAGTGTTGTGACCCGCATAGTCGCATGGAGTGCATACAGGTACTTGTATCTCAACATGTTTAGGTTCTCAAACTTCGCACGTACCAAGGGAAGAAACAAATGGTGCGCGCGGGATGGCGCACGACTCGTCGGCAAAAATGATCTGATATTTTGAGGAAATCCTTCGGCTTCGACGACGTCGTTGTCAGAACTACTTTCTTATGATTATGCGGCGCGGTTGATGCAGATGAAAGGCTTACGACGATACATAGGCTTCCCCGATCTACGTGAATCAGCTTGTGCTGTTATATCTGTCCTTTAAGTCAATGGTTTACCGCCGCTTGGACAAGGTGCCGTGGGCTGTGCTAAAAATTGCGACATGGCCAAACGCCACAAGGACACGCAGTATCCGTCGCTAGACTCAAAATAGCATGGGGCCCGTGCCCGGAGTCGTTTCAGAAGCTTTCCGAATGGTGATCCGAAAGGTGACCCGCGCCATCAGAGACAGCACGACGGCTGTCTTCGATGGGAGCTTATCTACCTTTCGCCGTGGTTCTGGATGCAATAGCTGCTTCCCGCAGAGCCAGCCACAGAAGCAAGGGAGTACGGGGGACTGAGGTGGCTGTAACAGTGCACAAGTCTCCAAGCCCTTGCGTGTATCCTGAGATGATTCCGTTGTAGAAAGTCGTCGTGGTACACGCATGGCTTCAAGCAGAGCAGCGAATCACGGTGGCGGCAAGGACCGTCGCAGATCAATGGGAGCTTCTGCATCTGCTCAGCCAAGCAACATTCGTAATCCTTCTGTCCCTTCGTAAACGCGTGGCCTTGACCACGACGACCCGCCAGTAGCAGCGTGTCGGCCGGAAGTCGAGGAATGCATGGTTGCTGAATGGCTGAGCGCGGCCAGTCAGCCCCGGCGAATAAGGCTGAGGAGACTGCTCTCTTTTAAGCTGAAGCAGCCCGTTGCTTTTGCATCTACACAAAAACCTTCCACGCCGTATCCTGTCGCTTCTTTGCCTTGTTGCGGCGATCGTCGACAGCGGCAGAGCCAAGAGGCGACATTGTGTTTCTGTAACACTAGCTTGCGACCTGCCAGCCAACCTGATACAAGCGAGGCATTCCAGAAACGGCAGCGGAGCTTTTATCTCGACCCAACCTTCAACGTTTCCTCACTCTGACCTCAAGAATTGTAATTTGTTTCTTGCCTCTCCGCCTGCCGCCTTCCCGCCCTACTTTACGAGTCCTTCGTTACCCTCATCCTTGGGCTCATTGTCGCCCCTGTCAGCCCACTGAAACTCTGGCGGCACTCGGCCCTGTTCTTTGGATTGCGGCTCGGCCTGCGATAACCCAAGCAGTCCGAGCGTTTACCAAGAATTCTACCTTCCTGAGTCGCTGCTAACGTCAGTCTGTTAATAAGCCTGATCGTCAACAATTTATCTTCATTCTCCCCATCACTTTATCCCTTTGGCACCCCTACAGACACGTTGCGCACCCTCACTCCTCTGCTTGTCCGCAACCTGAGTAGACCTTCGCAAGAGGGAGCAAGATTGGTGACCAGTCCACCGACGCTGGAGTCAACAGGATCCCAACAGAATAGCTGTCGTGGACAAGGTGGGCTTCCTGTAAGAACTCGCACCTCCATCCCTACCACACAACATCCTCGGGCTAATGCTTGGTTCCGTATCTTCAGTTCGAGTAATCACCCAGCGACGCCAGTTTTGTGATCGACCGTGAGCTTCTGGTCAACATGCTCACCTTCCGCCGAGCATTGGTACTCTCAGCCGTCGTCCTCTGTTTCCTCTTCATCTTTCGATCCTCGCACTCTTCCTCCCCTCAACCTGCTCCGATAAGGAACGCCGACCAACTACCCAAGCCTGCGTCGCTTATTAGACAGCAAACGGAGGCTCAGCCCGCGCGGCAAGAAACAACAGAACCACCAAAATCAAAGCCCAAGCTGTCGTCATCATGGAAAGCACCAGGCAGCGATACGTACAATAGGAGACCAAAGACCCAGATGTCACTCGATGAGCTACGCAAACGGCCGTTGAGAGATCAACTTGAGTATCAGTTCCCATATGATGTCGATGCGAAGTTTCCCGCGTACATCTGGCAAACATGGAAGTACACACCTGCGTCAGGCGAGTTCGACGAGGTTTTCCGAGAAGCGGAGGCCAGCTGGACAATACTACATCCTACGTTTGTGCACGAAGTCATCACGGACACAGTCGCGGTGCACTTGATGCGTCATCTCTATGCCTCCGTCCCCGAAGTTATGGAAGCGTACAACGCACTGCCACTTCCCGTCCTCAAGGCTGATTTCTTCCGTTATCTCATCCTCCTCGCCCGCGGTGGAATCTACTCCGACATTGATACCGCAGCCCTGAAGTCCGCAACAGAATGGGTTCCCACCGACGTTCCACGAAACTCGTTTGGTATGGTCGTCGGCATCGAAGCCGATCCAGACCGTCCTGATTGGCATGACTGGTATTCGCGGCGGATCCAATTCTGCCAATGGACCATCCAATCCAAACCTGGACATCCAGTTCTCCGCGAAGTAGTGGCCAACATCACCGAGGAGACCCTCAAGCGAAAGGCTGAAGGACGACTTTCGAAAGACCACAAGGGGATTATCGAGTTCACCGGTCCTGCTCTCTGGACAGATATGATTTTCAAATTCTTCAACGATCCCGATTACTTCGATATGAGCACTAGCAAGGGTAACATTACATGGGAACATTTCACCGGCATGAAGACGCCTAAGAAAGTCGGCGACGTCGTCATTCTACCCATTACTTCCTTCTCCCCTGGAATTCGTACGATGAACGCAGGCGAAGACGATGATCCCATGGCTTTTGTGAAACATAATTTCGAAGGTACGTTTTCCTCATCCTTTACCCTAGTCTGTGACGTTTTCCACGGCAACACAGCATTCGCGGTCATGAACACACGACGTCCTTCCGTCCCTGCTTCATGTAGTGGTACATTTGTGTTCGTGGAACATGCAATATCCGCGCGTCTGGTACCGAGGTTGCCTATCATCTCCACATTTCCATCGTAATTCTAAGCGACGTTACTGATTCGTATTGCGTACACAGGGACTTGGAAACCAGAGCATCTACGCCATATCGGCGAGACGACCACTTGAGCGATACAAATAACCTCTTCTCCTCTTTTCAGCAACCTGCGGAAACACGGCCGCAAGACAAATCATGCAGTGCAATGGTATCATAACAGGGTTTATAGACAGGATTGGAGTGCTTTCGGACCGGAACACATGTTTTCATTCAGCATTCTCTGCAAGGGAGAAGAACACGGCATCATAAAAAGTTTGGAAAATGAGCAAGCGAGCAAGCGAGCGAGCATGGCATTTTCGTCAGTCTACGGCAGCACACGCTTGTCTTCAAGTGCTGAAGACAGGTCTGGTATATGATCTCTGAACCAGTGGGATCGGCGTCTCGGTATTATATTTTCGTTTTCGGAAGGAGGGGTTTCGGCATGTCGGGCTGTTTCGTTGTAAGATACATATGGGGTGTGGAGCGTTGAAAATATGAGCCCTGGCTGAAAATGCCATAGATTACCATGTGCGAATGAACACACAAATGAGTATATTCGTGCCGGAAGGCACTCGACATGAATTCTTTCCTGATTTCCTATATGAGTGCACACGGGGGTGTCATGATTCGTTCGTTTTTCGGAGGATGCTACCAACAGCTTTGCCATCAGCCTACTTACAAAGATGGTTTGGACTTGGAAAGGCATTAAAGCTAGGTGCCATCCTTAAGGTGATTCGGAACTATCATATGGGATAAGTACTCTCTAGACTTGTACAGCTGAGGGAGTTCGTAGTATGACGAAAAATAATGTCCGCAGTGTTTAAAAAAGCTATGGAGAAAAGCTACTTAACGAGAAAAGCTATGGGAAAAAGCTATCCAAAGAATACTATCCAAAGCAGATCTACCCCCTCCGCCCCGCCCCCCAAAAAAACAGGCCGACTCGACCTCCTCCATCACTCCTCCTCGACAGCAAGTGCTTTCAACAAAACCTGCAATTCCAGCAAATCTTCCCGGAAGCGCTTCTTCCAAGACAAGTTCAACTAGAGTACACGATCCATTGGAGACAGCAAGGCCATGGAATCCTTGCTCTGCTATTCGTAGATGTCGGGTGACAAGATGTAGAATATGAGTAAAAGTGTATCCATTGACAGTGTTAAAGGATAGAAAAAACTCTATCCATTGGTTACCCCGAACCTAGCACAAAATGTAGCTCCTCTTAGATGCAACTACTTCCGGGACGCTTTTCTCGGGGTTTGAGGACTATTGGGGAAGCGAAAAGTCTTAAGAAGGGGTGTTTTCATGAAGGATTTTAAGTTTCTGGTTACGTAGGTAGGCAATAAATGATTTACAGTATAACAAGTCAGAGACCCTTCAGTACTTCATGAAGTATAAGATGAGAAACGAAAAGGAAAGATGCTCCAAGTCAGCATTTGCGCTTGGCAGATTAGGAAACTATTCCAGTACTCCGCGAAGTAGTATAAGATAGAAATCAAAAGGAAAAGATCTCCGTGTCAGCATATATGAGTAACCATATCATCCAAGAATCGTACTTCCATCGGGTATCTTCAACTCCTTCTCAAATCTCCCTCCACAGCCTTTTCCATCAGGCCAGCATATCCTCGTCTCATATCAACCTAATTTATTCCCAGGATCCCCTATTTGAGGAGTCGATCGCCTACTTCCTCCTCGTATCCCACGCCCCAAATATAGCCTCAATCATGCGGTAGAGTGTATCTCCAAGGGTGGGCCGACGGTCATCCTTATCAGAAGCATGCGAATGCTTATGTCCATCGTGAAGGCTCCGCCGACTATGATGCGACTCATAGCTCTCGCGTCTTGGGTGGTGTGAGTGGTGTGAATGATGTGACTCGTGGCTCTCCCTCCGTCCGTAATCAGCTGGTTGGGCGTATTCCTGCTGTTGTAGAGCTTGAACTTGGAGGTTCGGAGGCGGTGCCATGGGTGAGAGGTAGGTTGTTAGTTGGCCCTGTGGGGCGGGAGGCGGTTGTTGATAGGGTGTTAATTGCGATTGGGCTGCCGGAGGTGGTTGCGCGTATGGGTCGGCGTATTGAGGTTGTGGAGGCGCGTATTGGGCTTGCTGGGTATAGGGGTTTTGTTGTGGTGGTGGATAGGTTGGTTTGCGCTGGGCTTGTGGTGGTGGGAGAGGGGCATTGGCGTAGTAGGTTGGCTCGTATGTTTGTGAGGACATGGTGAGTGTATGTAGCGCCTGGCAAGTTTATATGTTGGTAGGAATTGGGTGGGGTGATGTTGGTCTGACTCGAGAGGGTGGAATGCTCGTGCCTAATGCGGTCGTAGAAGTGTCGTCCAATTGTTCAGATATCTTGTTACGTGATGCTGCAAATAATTACGTAGAGTGGTTTACTGCCAAATTTATGAGATGCCGACAGAGTTGCGAAGAGCAGACGCAATGGAATGTTGGAAGCGAAAAGATGCGGAGGTTAGGGTGAAGGCTACTATATTAGCAGAGAGGATACTTGATTCCCTCCAAGGCTGTGAAGGCTTCTTATCTACGGCCACGGCACGTACTATATCGTTCTACAAGGGAGCCTGATCTGGCGGTGTTAGGGTTCAGCCTTGGTGTCTTGCGCATCCGTGAAGAAGGCTGGCCGGCCCAATCAGCAAACGCGCATCGAGTCGCTTGGCAAGGCACGTGAGCCAAGAAGTGCTCCAACTGCTCCATGTTGGGAAATGACCGGAAAAGATGCACGGCCGATGATGTAAGAGGATGTCGAAGAGTGCCTTGGCAAAGACGTGATAGCCGTGGTCCGGTGTGAATGTTGGGGGCCTTCGGGAGGGCGTGCGAACGGCTGTGATGAGCCCGAGTGCCTGGCATTAGCCTTGGAGCATGGTGGGAGGGTGAATGTGCAGGCTGTTCGCTGCAGAAGCGGGCCACTCACACTTTCACTCTGTCACATGGAACGAGCGACGAGGCGGTGGTGGCTTACATAACTCCCATTTCACCGCCTCAACCATCTCCCATCTCTTGCCTTGTGCCTTCGTTCCACATCACCAAGAGAGCATTTGCCTCCCCCAAGGCTGTTCGTAAGCTTCTGCGTGCTCGGCAGCATCCATATCCATTCCACACGTCACATTCCCTCTAACGTCAACCGTGATCCGATTGCCAAGATGCACCGCCTCAACACCGCCGATGACGCTTGCCAAACAAAGGTATCGCGGGGCAGGCACAGCCCACCCATGGCTTTGGAGGGCGTTCAGGCTGCCGCATGGATTGAAAAGCAGGGCAAAGAACTACTCCTTCGGCACTGTCTTCTATCTTCTAGGCTCGTTCGCTTTCTGCTTGCCTTACTGGTTGCCTTGTAGAACCCATAACACAGCTCTATCAAACTCCTACGACGACAATGTCTTACTATCCACCGCCTGGAGGGCAGCAAGGAGGTTATCCTCCATATCAAGGCCGTAAGTCCTTTCGCCTCCTAGTTATTACCATACACGACAGTCTGGCTGCACGGCTTTTGGCATACAGTCGAAGCGCCCTGCCTCCCGTCCCAAGTCGAGTACCAAGTCGAAGAACCAAGGGGGAAGCTCGTACATTTCGAAAAGTCATCCAGAGCGCTTCGCAGAGCACAGATTGCTCCGTTTCCCACAACCATCTTGATATGAATGGGCATGCGCATCTTCTGGCGCCCCCAAACGCTTCTACCTACCGTGCACCGTCCTATTCAGAGCTAACTATTTGACAAAAGAGCCTCCTCCGCAAGGATATGGCCAACCACCACAAGGACAATATCCTCCACCATCACAATCTCCATATCCGCCTCAACCGCAAGGTTATTACGGTCAACAACCCCCTCCCCCGCAGGGTTATAATGCCCCTCCGCCGGGCCAATATGGCGCTCCTTCCCCCCAGCCAGGCTACTACAACCAGCCACCACCTCCTCAGCAAGGTTACAATGCTCCTCCGCCAGCTCAATATGGATCTGCTTCACCTCAACCAGGTTATTACAATCAACCACCGCCTCCCCAACAACAGTTTGGAGCTCCGCCTCCGGGCCAGTACGGAGCACCCCCACAACAGCAATATCCACCGCAGGGGCAGTACGGGGCACCTACGCAGCCAACGCCCCCTTCGCTTGGATACGTACCCAATCAAACCGCACCAATGGACGTATCCCGCGAAGTTGAGGGTCTACACAAAGCGATGAAGGGTTTTGGAACCAATGAAAGGGAGCTGATTCGAATATTGTCCAAACTCGACCCCATTCAAGTCAACACCGTCCGCGCAGCATTCAATCAACGCTTCATGAAAGACCTCGTCAAGGAAATCCAGGGTGAGACTTCTGGATACTTTGAAAAGGGGCTGGTGGCGATCGTGCGCGGCCCACTAACTCAAGACGCCCATGTTTTATACGAGGCCATGAAAGGTCTCGGAACCAAGGAAGCTGCATTGAACGATGTACTCCTCTGCCGCAGCAACGCCGATATCAACGCCATAAAAGCAGAATACCAACATCTCTTCAAGAGGTCACTAGAATCCGATCTCCGAGGCGATCTTTCCGCAGCCACAGAACAGTTGTTCGTCATGGTCGTTTCTGCGCGGAGAAACGAAGACTCTGCGCCCGTTATTCCGCAACAAGTTGACGCAGATATAAACGAGTTACAGCGCGCGATTGGGAATCTTCTCAGCAAAGACGCACTGCAGACCTGCCAGATCTTAACATCACGGAGCGATGCGCAGATCCGGGCAATAAGTCAAGGCTACCGCCAGAAGTACAGCAAATCTCTAGAAAGCGTGATCAAAGGCCGATTCTCGGGACACATGGAAGACGCACTCATGCTCATCCTGGCAAGAGCAAACAACAAGGCGCTCAGTGACGCCGAACAGCTAGAGGCTTCTATGGCCGGCCTGGGCACGAAGGATGAGCTACTAGTTAACAGAGTCGTCCGCTGCCATTGGAGTAAGCAACACATGGCCCAAGTGAGGGACGAGTATAAGAGGAAATACCATAAAGACTTGATCGGCCGCATCAAGGGGGAGACGAGGGGCGATTACGAGAGGTTGATGGTTGCTTGTGTTGAGTAAAAATACTCATGCAATTCCACTCACCACCTCCCTCCTTTTTTTGACATGGACTTGTCTTTTCTCCTCTTTCTTCTCTTCTTTGTTTATCCTATTTTTCTTTCTAGTATTGTGTATGCTAAGTGTTCCTTGCTTTTAGTCACAGACTCGGTTTCCGTCTCTGCGTTCCGAAATTTCACAGCGTGTTCGATCAAGTGGACTGCTCGCTCGCCAGTATAGAAGACCTAGCGCGACTTGTTGATACAGGTTGGGACTCTCACATATTATGGATGACATTCAAGACCGACATAGGTTTGTCTTGGAGTATCAAATTAGTTTCCTCATCCATCACGCTCAAGCATCTTCCCGAAGGGATTCCACTACCACCTATTCTAGAGGATTGAAATTCTTGTTTCGTTGAGCTTGTTTCTAGTAGTTGAGTACAGGACTTCATAGTTGAATTCTGGATTAATTTTCATGCAGTTTTTGAAAATTTCTTTCCGCCTCTTCGAGCACGTGATGTGATTTTGCTATGGATTTTCCCTAAGCTCAGTCATCCCTCCACCGCCATTTCGATCCCCCGCTCTCGATTCTTACAACACGCATATATATCCCTCATTCCCTCATCTCTTTCTCTCCCTCACGCAACTTCGAACAGCACCACTTCAAAGTTCCAATCACAAATATCAGCCGATGACAAGGTGCTTCGCTTGGACTTACTCCGCTTGTCGAGCTGTAGAACAAAAATCAATGAACGCCATCGGCGAATGTGCGACTCAGCCTGGGCTGTTTCTCAACAGTGACTCTCTCATTCAAGATGCATGGAGATGAGCTGGGGTCAAAACAAGACCAAAGAACGCAATATTATGGGGGAAGTTTGCGAAAGGCCGAAATTGAGGGCTTGAGGTTGACTTCTTGATGACGGGCATGAGAATGACGGGCATGAGAAGATAATGATTATCACAAACTTTATTAGAGCTGAACAGTAAGGAGGGTTTCCTATGTCATTTCATCCACCACCAAAACCTCATTCTACGTCGCTTTCCTTCATTCGCTGAGTCATCGACTGCATTTTCTCTCCTCTCCAACATATATAAAGTTCTCTTTCCCTTCCTTCGTCTCCGTTCCTACACCACAAGCCCTTCCCGAGCCACTGTCCAAAAGCGCATGCAGAAGAACCAAATGTCCTGCTCGTGATGAAAGTGTCATTGTATGGTCCGCCAATCCATACTTTCATGCCATTCCTAGATGAACTCTGGTGTTCTCGGGTCTAAAAGAGTGTAGAGAATGATTTCATGTCGTTCCGGGGGGCGAGAAGAGTTGGGGATGCTGGACTATGGTGGCAAGTTGTTTTGTAAAGTGGACATAAGCTGTTGAGTCCCTTGGCTGAAGAGCCAACTGTAGGCCTACGTCTACTTTCCTACGTCTACTTCCCTACGTGCATGTAGGGAAGTAGACGTAGGCACGTAGGCACGTAGGAACGCAGGGACTTATCAAGGGTGGGAAGAGTAAGTAATGATGGCGAGCTTTATAGTTTGCCGTGATGGTGGAGAGTATGAAATGGGAGTATGTTTTACCATCAGTCTGTCCGCATACCGTTCTTGCGACGCAAAATTTGTTTCCTACTGCCAACAGAGCCCTGTGAGGTTCCATGGAACAGCAATCGCCTCACGTTTCGATCCAGTGTCTTCGCGCTTAGTCATCCGCTGCTGCTCCACTGCCCAAAATATCTATAAAAGCCTTCCTCTCCCTCTCAATTTCCCTCTTTTCTTCACAGAACAGAAGTTTGACTACCGACCACGTCGAAGCAAGAGGGTAATGGTTGTGCGGGAGGGCCTCCACTCCTAGCTCGCTCGGAGTCTAAAATAAATCTTCGAGGAACAGCAGAATGGAGTGGCTTGGTCTCTTGTGTTGTCTCCCAACGTAACAACACGTCAGGCTGATGGGGAGTTGGATGGTCGGAAAAAGCTCGAGGATCACATCGTGGAATGCGGACTGGAGTATGGGATTCGTAGTCCGTCATACAAAGTAGGGAGTCTGATGATGCGGAAGTCTGCTTGAGTATGCTTTATACTTTCCTTCCATGTCTGTCGCTGGGTGGATAGAGGGAATGGGGGTGAAAGTAAGAGGAGATAGAGGATTACGATGTCGTGGTCAGAGGAGACAAGCAGTAAGTAGTATTTTTGAGGTTGATGATGAATTTCACTGATGCTTGGAGATATGTATTACCACTAAGGTGAACTTTTTCGATAAACCCCGCGGAAACCTTCCTCTTCTATATACCTACAAGGCTTCCATCTTCGCCTCACCACCACTCCGCGAATCCCAACATAAATTGGACCTCCGAGCAGTTGAGGCATTCGCCTTCCATTCACGACTTCTGGAGTCGAGCATTGTATGTGTCTAGACATGGAGTTGGTAAAGAATGTGGTCGCCGCTCAGACCAAACTACCCATCAAGAGGTGTCCGATAATTTTGTGAATCACCACAATCTTTCTCCATCGCGTCGGTGTCCATACCACTGAACGACCACGGAATCCGCCGTTGAGAGAGGGAATCCAGATCCAGAGAACACATTACCCCATTATCCTTGGGTTTATGACGTATAATGTGCTGGCACTCTTAGCGTCGGTAGAGAGGTCGCAAAGTTGTGTCGGAGTAAGTAGAAGGAGATGAGGCGGCTTTATTAGATGAGCTCTCGGAAGAGAGCACGTGCAGTCAGAGAGTGACTAATACCTTACTGGGCTTCTCTCGGTATCTATATAAAGCTTGTTCGATTCTTTCGCTCTTCTCTTTCCTCACAAAATCCTAGAAAGGGTGGGTCTAGAATCACTCACCCTGAAGAAACAATGGTCTTGTTCGTTGGTATCTGCGGACCGCAGCTGAAAAAAGTTGTGCTTCGAATGGTCTCCATAAGCTGTTCTTCACTAGACAGATGGGGTCGGGCTGTTGGCATCATCATAATCTGACACAGCTTCTAATGGTGGTGTTGGTTTGAGTGGATTGTTCAAGCTCTTGCTGGGACCCAAGTTCATGGGAGATGAAATATCTTCGGAGTCGAAGAAGCTCGGAAGATACATGAAGAGCATTAGTAAATGGCGATAGTGATGCTCATAGAATGAGTTCGTTGCAGGTCTTCGGCTTTTAGGAAGCTTCCTGCCGTATCGTGCGTCCATCCTTATGAGGTAGGAGGTATGTCATATCTGAAGGGGGGGATGCGAAGAATAGAGTTGAAGGCGAGGTTCCAAGAAAGGATACTTTTGGCAAGATGTGGTGACTTCTTAAATATTGTCAGAGAAGCTAGGCTTGTCGGAAGATTTCCTTCTTCTCATGTTGTGCGACTTCTTGGATTTTTTTAAAGAAGCTGAGCTTCTCGGAAGATTTCCTTCCCTTCCAATTCCGCGACTTCTTGAAATCCGTCTCAGAAGCAACGCTTCCGAGAACGAATACTTCCCCTCATATTCTACGACTTCTTAAAATCCGTCTCAGAAGCCGCGCTTCCGAGAACGAATTTTTCCAATTGTATCACTTTGGAAGCGCTTCTTCTATGGATATTCTTTTCAACTGTTAGTAAAGAGGTTTTTTAATGATAGCCTGAACAACTTCTCTTCCTTTCGCATAACTTGCTTTGAAGCGAAGCGCTTGTTCATCCCATCGCAAATCACGATCAAACTTTGTACCTAGAGTGGAGGGGAGGTTAGCGCCTTCCGCGAACGTCCATTCTCTGCTTCACCAAGTAATCAGAACGTCAAAGGGTTTAAGAAGAAAGGCTATCTCATTGATGGATATTTGCTCTACAGCTATCAGTGAGGGTATCCCTTCGCCAGTATATCCAAGGCACGAGTCCAGTTCTGGCAGGTGGACAGAGCCAATAAACCTACCACCGTTCCAGAAGTCTGGGGTATAAATACGCTTGCCCCCACGTTCCAAGCTCTTTCAACAGATGGCTGCCAGGGCCCTTACTGCTCCCATCTGATAACGGACGTTTCGAAGAAGAGATCTTACGATGAAGAAGTTTCGGCGTCCTTGGATTCCTGGAAACCGCTATCACGATCCAAGTAACCTTTGAGTGGTTCAGTGCAAGCTTTGTACGTGCTGTAGCGGGTGGCATTCCTATAAAGATTCCCACAAGCTTCACAGATCCTATGTAAGCTAGGATCCTTTTCCTGGCATTTCCTGACTATTCTGATCAGGTATTTTGCTGACCAAACTAGTTCTCAAGTATCCGGGGGATCTGTCGTGTAAACGCTCCAGAGTCAAAGCCAAGATCAGCCCTCGGATTTATGGGGAGAAAGTCTCATAAAATCTAGAGCGTTTCAACGTCCACAAACCCAGATAGAGTTCGGCAGGTCCACATTCCTGTAAGTGGGCGGATAGATTGAACTATGATAGCGGCGGATATGCTGGCGAGGGTAATTTGAAAATGTTTGAATTCTCCGAATTTTTTTCAAAGGCGGGATAGATTGCAAGGGCGGAGCGAAGATCATCTACCCCACGCAATTTCCCCATTTTGTTCGAAAGGTGATTGCCACTCGCAGGAGAGGGTTATTCTCAACCATTGACTCGGTGCAGGCCGTGACGCGCAACACACAACGTCTCCCATTGTGCATTGTCATGATTTCATGACGAGGGACCATCCCGTGCAGGATCAACGTATGCAGAATTTGACAGGCGGGATGTCGTTTGCTTTTGGGCCTGGCGTCCGATACACCAACTTCCAGGTTTGAACTAGCATTTCTGCAGGGCCAGCATTTCCAGACTGCCGTAAATGGATAGGAACATGCAGTAATCGTACGAGTGAAGGTGTGTTTGCTATTCGCGGGGAAAGGTATTTGAAATCCAGATGAACTTAACCATCGATGTCGAGTGCAGTGGCTTTTCGGAATACCCGGCCGAGATCCGCGGGTCAACGGGGTAGATTGGCGTCTTACTGCAGATGTACTAAGATCCGCTATACTTTCGGGCGTATAAAGGCTTATAGGCTGTTCCGTGGAGTGGTATTCGGACGTTGAGTTTGGGGTCTGAAAACAACAAGAAAATCGGCCACTCCGAACCATAAACCTTGATTTCTAGAGCCAAGTCTAGAGGATCAACAAACAAAACCTCCAGGATCAGTAGGGCTTAGCGGCCAAAATTTGCATGGTTTTCGTAGGTCCACGAAGAAAGGTGACTGTGCGGCTGAAGGATTTCTGGTCGCATCCTGGAAAGCCACACCCGCCACCATATGCAGCTCAGGAGCAATCCCGAAACGACTTCAAAAATCGAGATAGATCAGACTGTAACTATAATAGTAGAAATTATTTTAGCGGCGAGCTGCGAGTCTAATACCTCTATATTGTGTGAAAATAGCCCCGGCCAGGCCGACAGACCGGACATGAAGGGAAATGCCCTGTCCTGCAGGGCTGAATGCCCACTCACAGAACACGGTCATTGAAGACTTCTGCGACCTGAAGCTCTCTATAGAATCGTACATCTTGGCCCGTGGCCTCGGTCGTGCCTTCCTCTGTCTCTTTCTTTGCGCCTTCGGCGTCGATGTGGATCATGATGTCGATGGTTTGAGTAGCCATCGTGATGTCCGCGTGAACGTTCCATGTCTTTGGAAATTATCTGCCTGCAGAGATCCACGAAGACTTCATCAACATTCGCTCTCCTCCTAGCGCTCGTTTCATAGTATGGACATCCTCCCCATTGTTGTGATATTGCGAAAGCTCGTGCGCGTGATACCGCTCTGTCTTCCTCCAGATCGGATTTATTGCCCACCAGAACCATGGGGACATTATCATCTTCCTTTATTCGTCTTATTTGCTCTCGTAATTCGGCGAGCTCGTGTAATGAGGTCATTGATGTTATGCTGAAGACCAGAAGGAACCCCTGGCCTGTCTTCATGTAGAGTTCTCTGTCGGCGATCAGTCGTTGAAAGTGGGAGGCTCGGATAAAGTGTAAAGTACCTCATTGCAGCTAAACAAGGGTCAGCGCGTGGTCTTTGGTATATCCCAAATGGTGGGACTCACTAAACTGTTCTGTGCCTGCGGTATCCAGGATTTCCAAAATGACATGACGGCCCTATAGAGCGGATTCAATGAGGGGCCCAGAGCTGCAAGTTCATTTGAGAAATACTAACGTCCACTTCAATCGCTTTTCGATACGAGTCCTCGATGGTGGGGTCATAGCTTTCTATCCAAACATTCTGGACAAACTGTGCTTTGGAGAATGAGATTCGAAGTTTGGGGTTGAGATTTGCTCGCGTGCGTGGAACATGACATACCAGTTAGGCAACTTTTGCCAACACCACCTACATGCGTGAGCTTGTCAGTAACACACGCAAAGTCTGCATGCACCATGGCCCACGTACCTGAACCTAGAACCACTATGTGATATTCTCTTTGCGACATGCCTCAAGACCCAACGTGCTGAAAGACGAGAAGAAGGGTCAGGCGCGTAGTATATTGCTTCCGCAGGCCGCAAGGACTCGCCACAAGTGGCTAAAGGCCAACCAAACTCGTCCTTGGCTACTCGTTTCAGAACCAATTGTATATGTCAAAGAACGTGGATGGCAAAAACTGGGGTTTGGTAGAAGTAACACCGAGGTGTCTTCTGCCTCTCAACTGCGGTTCGGGAGTGAATAGTGGTCGCCTGTTCGCGCTGCGAAGGGCACCAACCAAGACTGCGGAGATAGTGAGCCATGTAGTTGGTAAGGCTGTAAAGGTCAAAGGATCATTGTGCGATTGATTGTGGACGTGGGCATATTCCAGACTCACCTCCCAGAAACGTGATGGCTCCGGTGCGATTGAGGGTTTTCCCGACCAACCTCCGAAAGCCAGCAAACAAAGGGCGGAGCAGCTTCTCTCAAGCAACAATTGGCGATAATCTGGGGCTTTCCTCGAGAATGGGACTGCTCAGGCAAACTTTAAAGGGCGATGATGCATGATTAATAGCTTGGGACCTGGCTCGGCATGCTGCAGCGGCCTGAGAATTGGCCTGACATAATAGCTTCCCAGATGATAGGCGAAAAACACGGAGAAGGCTCTTGCTTGCAGAGTGGGAGCACAGGCGACATGCCTGCATCGATGCGCTGGAGCTGCTGGAGGCGCGAGACCATTGCTGCCCTTTGCTGGCCGTGGCTAGGGACACCCAAGCCGAGGCAGCTGAGGACGGTGATTCGCCGTCGACTTTCTTGCAATGCGCGCTGCCAGTTCGCCTTCACACAGAAGATGCGGTCGGAGATTTGCACAAGGCCAGTTTAGCCAGTGGGCGGAGGGTCGCGACATCCCTCATTCGGCGTGGGCGTAGCACACCAGCACAGAAGCAGCGAGCGACAGAGGCCGGCGGTACCGGAGACATGGCATCGCTGCCCCGGCGGAGCACTGGTCCTAACGATTGGGCCCGCGTCACGGCAGCCAAGGGCCAATGCCCGCTATGTTGGCACCGTTCTGGTGGCCGTCAAGCCCGAAGAGGATGACGATGCCCTATCAAGATAGCCTCAGCTGCTGCTGTCAGCGATGCAGCTTGCACAATTCGGGGACCACGACACGACAGGCGCCATCCTGGGCCTCATGATTGCAGGAAGACATGCCGTCACATGGAGAACGTGAGCCTTATGCAACCTTAGGCCTTAAGGGAATGAAGGAGCAAACATCATGTGTGCGAGGGCATGGAGGGAAACGCCCAAACGGGTTCTGTGCGGTGTTTGCCAACCAACCATCTTAGGCCGGCCTTTGTTCCTCGAGAACGTTATGCACATAAGAAACGTCAAAGTAGTGTCAGCAGCAAGTGGAAGCCGAATAACTCAACCGGAGACATAACGTCTTGCGGTGAAGGTGACGGACCAGGACGTTGTGGAGCACAGCCTTGCCAGCTTACAGTTGTACAGGCTCGCTTTAACTGACAAGGAAGAAGCATACATTCTCGTAAGCATCTGACTCGCCGAAGTGGACTTCGATATGGCTGTGCTTGGATTGGTTACATTGCCTGCACGGCAGCATCGGCGAGGAGTTATTGACAAGGAAATGCGGTGTAGAGTCTCACAAGTAATATTAAAATTGTGCGAATCCGATCGAGTCAAAAACTCGTTAATGGTGAACAGCAGCCCCCATTCGGCATAGAAGTGGAACAAGATAGCCGACCCGCACACGCATTGCTCGGGGACGCGGTTCTCGGGCCGTATGACACCGATCCTGCTGCCAAGCACATCGATATCTGACGAGCTATTGTCACCGCCGAAGAGCTCAAGCTCTATATGGACCACTCGCCCTAACACCACCATCGAACGATGCGTTTTCATGCTTTCCTAGGCTTGACCGCATGTCTTACAGCTCCAACTATCGCCGTCATTACCGATGATGCATATCACATTGATTATCACCACGCCCTCGTAGGGTTTCCGAAACAAGATGCAACCCTCTTCCAACAGCCATATGCGGGCTCTAAAGCGTCGCTTCTCTATACCCTATCCGAACAGCTGGTTGTGGGTGCCATCAATCCAAAGGATGGTTCGCTTGTATGGCGTCAGGCGCTGTCATCTACGCAAAATGAAACCCAGGGCAATTTAAGATTCGGCGAAGGACAGGACACGGTGATAACTGCATCAGGAGATGATGTCATTGCGTGGAGTGCATCGGATGGAAGGCTGGTATGGGAGAGACAGTTCAACGGCGCCTCTGTGAAAGACTTGGAGATTCTGGAGCAAGAAGATGGTAGTACCTCCCGGGATGCGAAAGACGCAGTTGTTCTCCTAGATGATGGGCTCAAGAGATTGGACGGCAAGACTGGTCGTGTAAAATGGACTTATCAGGATACCAGGTTTGTGAAAATCATTCTCTCTAAATTCTCAGCGAAAGTTAACGACGACGTAGCGGCGATGTGCCATTTCAGGTATCTACCTCTGCTACGAATGTCTACTATGTAGCTCTCCACTCGACCATGCTAGGAGGCTCCAAGATCAAGGTCACATCCCTTAGCCCTGTCACCGGCCAAAAGATTGATCAATACACATTGAGCTCTGACAGCGAGATCACTTCCTCTGAGCAAATACTTTTCGCAGGAGCCAACTCTGCCTCGCCCATTCTCGCCTGGACCGATAAAGCACACAAAACTCTCAAAATAAACATCATTGGGACGAAGAGCATTTCTACGTTTAACGTGCCGTCGAAAGGTTCTGCTGAAGTGGAGGATATCATTCTACATGCTCCCAACCGAGTGAATTCGCTCGCGCATTTCCTTGTCCAATACCAATCAGCAACGAGTCATTCTGCCGAAGTCTTCCACGTGGACCTAAAGAAATCTACCATCACGAAAGCATATAGTCTTCCACAACTAGGCGGTAAAGGCACTTTCACAACCAGCACGAGCGACGCCAATGTTTATTTTACGAGGGTTACAGCAGATGAGATTGCTGTGGTGTCATCTACCTCGCATGGTGTCCTTGGGCGCTGGCCCATCAAGGGTCTGGATGTTTTCGCTGGAGCTTATCCTGTGCACGGTGTATCCGAGGTTGTGGTACGGTCTGGTTCCGCCCAAGCGGTCAGGTCGGCTATACTTTTCTCCAACGGACAATGGGTACTTATTCGCAACGGTGAGCTAGCCTGGGCACGACCGGAGTTGCTTGCTGGCACGGTCTCCGCAGTGTGGGCTGAACTCCCCGAGGAAGAGGCACTAGCCCATGAGCTTGAAATCGAAGGCCACGGGAATGTTCTTTCAGCATATATCCACAGGATTAAAAGACATGTACGAGATCTGGAGTACCTCCCACAATGGCTTCAAAACCTTCCATCAAGGTTCCTCTCTAGCTTTGTAGGCAAGTCGCAAGGCTCCTCCGTCGAAGAGATCCAGCATGATACCTTTGGATTCCACAAACTTGTCCTCGCTGCCACTGGGAGAGGGCGTTTGGTAGCCCTTGATGCTGGATCTTCCGGCAAGCTGGTATGGAACACTGACCTCAATCAACTCATCCCAGACGTGACTTTCGGACATCCCACTCTCAAGGCTTCCGGAGGATATGTTGAAGTCAGAGACCAGAATTCGAAACATGTTTTGTTTATCAACGCAACCACCGGGGGACGTATCCCGTCTAGTGAGGTAAAATCAAAACCGCTACCCTCATCTGAAGGTCAGACTCTCGTCTCATTTGAAGTGGTTGATGGAGAACTGAAGGGTTTCCTTGGCAACAAACCTGCATCGGGGGCAATCTGGACTTTCTTACCTCCGAACAGTGAGCGTATTGTTGGTGTAACCGCTCGACCGATCGATGATCCGGTGGCTTCAATTGGGAACGTCCTGGGTGACCGAAGGGTACTCTACAAGTATCTGAACCCGAACCTCGTTCTCGTGGCCACAGCCCACGAGTCTACTCGAACTGCTTCGATGTATCTTCTAGACTCTGCGTCCGGGAATCTACTCCATGCTATGTCACACAGCGGTGTCGATATTTCCCGCCACATTCCATCCACGATCTCCGAGAATTGGTTCACTTATTCTTTGACGTTGGATTCTTCAGTGGAATCTGGGTCTAGAGGATACCAACTCGTCGTCGCAGAACTCTACGAATCTGCCATTCCAGATGACCGAGGACCATTAGGGGCTATGTCGAATTCCTCGACCGTGCAGCCTTCCGAGGCGGCCGGCGATGCCACGAAGCCATACGTGCTGTCGCAGACATACCATATTCCGGAAGAAATATCCCACATGACCGTCACGCAAACCAAGCAAGGCATCACATCGCGTGCACTTCTGGTCACATTACCAGAGTCGCATTCGATCGTTGCAATTCCCCGTCAAGTAATCGACCCACGAAGGCCCATTGGCAGAGATCCAACAGCAACAGAAGCCAGCGAAGGTCTTACGAGATATGCACCTATGGTTCTCTTCGATCCGAAATGGTACCTCAACCATAAGATGGAAGTTTTTGGCATCAAAGATGTTATTGCCAGCCCCGCTCTACTCGAGAGCACAAGTCTCATATTCGCGTACGGTCTTGACATATTTGGAACGAGAGTCGCACCCAGTTTTGCATTCGATATGCTTGGGAAAGGGTTCAACAAGCTGCAAATGCTCGCTACTGTTGCTGCATTGGGTGTTGGCGTTTTATTTGTTGCTCCATTGGTAAGTGCACTTCCCTCATCCCGCTGTATTTCATTGTGAATCGAGTTGCTGATAATTCATAGGTTCGGAGAAAGCAGATTAATTCCTTATGGCAGATACCATAGACTTGTTGTTGCAGACTTAAAATATACTTGAATTTTCTTTGGTCATGAATGACTCTCCTGCATTCCTGAGTAAGCCTCTTGCATACCACTAATCCATTAAGCTTTCCAAACCGTAGAACGCGACGTTTGCTTAACTCCGCAACTTGGTTTCTCACACGATTAAACTCCACGCCTATCTCCCGGATGTTGTAGGGATATGGTTTGTGGGTTGGACAATTGACTATTACCAGTTGATGACGTAATCCATTCCTATCTCCGTCAAAATCCGGTGCATAACTCCCACTATCCTCATAGTCGTATATACTCTACGTCAATTGACTAAACACGCCGTTGGCAGTTCCTCAATCTACCGGCTTTTGGAAGATATATCAAGCTCTCCCCAATGGTTCCTCTCCTCCATTCTCCACCCTATTTGCTCATTTGCTCAATCTGAATCCCTAAGAAATAGTCCACAACCGCAACCGCAACCTCCAATCCTCACAATGTCAGACTCCACGAAATACTCCAACAAGCTCAAGGGCGCCCGCGTCCTCATCATAGGCGGTAGTTCCGGCATCGGCTTCGGAGTCGCAGAAGCCTGCCTCGAAAACGGCTGCATCGTAACCATCTCATCGTCCTCCCCCACACGGGTCAACTCCGCAATCTCCAGACTCCAGAAATCGTATCCATTAGCCGCATCCCGCATCTCAGGCCACGCATGCGACCTAGGCGACGGCAAAACCCTCGACGCGAACATCGTAAGTTTGTTTGACAAGACGACCGAAGGCGGGAAAGTCAAGCTCGATCATGTTGTGCATACGGCTGGAGACGCGCTCGCGATGTTCAAGCTTGAAGAGATGACGTTGGAGAAGATTCAGCAGGCGGGGATGGTTCGTTTTAACTCGCCGCTTCTCATTGCTCGCGAGTGTCTCAAGCATATGAATCGCTCCCCGGCATCCTCGTATACCATCACCACGGGCTCTGTATCCGAAAGGCCGCACGAGGGCTGGGCGGTTATTGGATCCTATGCTGCTGGGCATCACTCGATGGCGAGAGGGTTGGCGCTGGATATGCGGCCGATTCGAGTCAATGCGATTAGTCCCGGCGCTGTGGATACAGAGTTGTGGAAGATGAGTGAGGAGGAGAAGAAGAAGGCTTTTGAGGCTTTTGCGGGTAAGATGGCGACGGGGCAGGTGGCGAGGGTTGAGGATGTCGTTGAGGCGTATTTGTTCGTGTTGAAGGATAGGAATGTTACGGGGAGTGTGGTGAGCACGAATGGCGGGGCGTTGATTATGTAGGAGACTTTGATATGTGGACTTGGTGAATGGATTTCGACCTAGCATGCGTCTTGAAGCCTGACCGAGTAACTGTCGAGTTGGTATGTCGAATATCGAGAGGCCGGAGTCTTAACGGCTCAGTAGGCTGAATAAAAAAATACGGTAATAAGTCTCAATGATTTCACACTCAAGGCGTTGTAACACCATATATCAAGTACAGGATTTACGGAGCTTGATAGTTGACGTGTTTATCAAATCAAGGGAATCATCTTCCAATGATTCTCCGGAATTCTCTTGTTGATTTCGCTTACCGATCTTTGCTCTGATGGATTTTCCGCGGATCGTAGTATGGCCGCGGCCTCTCCATACATGATCCCATGTAGGTAACAGAATCCGAAAAGCTGGAATTTACCGTCCGTTCCGGAGGGAATCACGATAAAGGGGGCGTCGGCTCCAGCAAAAATGACAACCTCTGCGCCTTTCATGGGGAGATCAGGCATTCCTGACGCAAAGCCGAGATAGCCATTCCTGGTGATGAAGATCTGGCAGTGCTTAAGGGTATACCTTACACATCTGTAACAGCGCCACGCATCTAATAAATCGGGACTCAAGGAACCCATCAATGGGAGCTCGGAAGGTTCCTCTGACATGTTCCGTAACATTTGACGAAGTTCACCTTCGGCGCTCAGAACAAGTTTTTCAAACTTGAGCCATATATCTAAAGTCTTTCCCAGGGTTGCATCGTGACCAAAATAATCTTCGAACTCCCAAGTCTTGCCATCCACCAAAAGTGTGCGAGCCATGATCTGAGTCACCGTGGCTTTGTCTGCATAGTTTTTGTCTGCGAGTAGTGATTTGCAAGACTCTATCGTGCTCTCCATATCATTAATATCAGATGATCCGAGTAGGGGAGGCAAGACGTGTTCGACGGAGTCCCATGGTATACCTTTAACTTCTAAGGTAATACCATCACTGTGAAGCTTCATAAATGACCTTTCTCGATTTGTGCTGAATACCGATTCGCCCATTATCAGCACTTGGCCAACATTTGATGGCCGTAGATCTATCGCCCATGATGGTAGATAATCTGGAGAGATTGTGTCCCGAATATGTCCCGGTATTTCTGCCTTAAAACGTCTACTAAGTCCTGCAAGCTCTAAACCGTCTATTAGTTGATCTTTGTAGAAATACATCGTGAACTCCTTATAGATCTGACATACGGTCAACGTATATTCAGGAGAAATCGTGCGATCGACGTGCGATGGTCTAAGACTATGCTCACCGGGGAGCAGTCCCAGAAGACCATAGACGCGATCACGTTGATCAGTACAATTCCTTGACCCCCAAATCCATAGTACCGCAAGAACTTCTCGTTTGTTGTGAAAGCCGCCAAATGCTCCATTGCGGCAAGTATATTTTATCAAGAAGATGCGCCAGGCGTCAGTTATTACGGCAAACTCCCGTGGTACTGGGTATACCCCTCCGAAGGCTTCGTTGAGGAGACAGATGGCAGTCGCAAAAGTAATGCAATCCACCTGTAGTTTTCCGCAAACGAGAGTCACAGCCTTTGCAAGTGTTACCTCTTGCACGACCCAGAGACGAGTGAACCATGGACGACCGTATAGTGCATGTAGCTTGACCGATTTAGCAAAATCGATAATTTCTGAAATAAGGGATGATGAATATATTCGACCCAGACGACGAGTATTCCAGTCGGGCACATCTGGGGGCTCAATGCCCAAAGACTTTGCCTTGATCAGAAGCTGTTCCAGGCCATTCATTGCGAGGTCGGTTTCCTCCGTGCCAGCACCGAGCCAGACGAGTACTCTTTCAGCCTGAGAATATATCTTGGCCATAAGGAAGACTTGATGTCCTCTTTCGTTGTCATCTTTCTGATTGATACATACTGCGTCGATCCATAGACGGCGGACGGTGTCTGGCTGTCGGAACTGAAGTAGAGCGTCATATAAGTTGCTCGTAATTTTGAAAGGAAGTCCATTGATGAAGAGAGTTTTAGGAAATACAGCCTCGCCCCAGGTGTATGAAACAGCTTCGTAGACCGGTTTAAGTTCCAAGCGTTCTTCTCGGAGTGTTGCACGGAGAGCTGTCTCCGATGGGCCCGGTTGGAGGTGGAGAACTCGGATGGAGTCCCGATGTTGCAGTTTGCTGAACTGATAGCTTGGTGAAGTGTGAAAGGTGGGTTCATTGTCGTTCACGATGCGGGGCCTCTCAGCCTTCGAATGCTTCGAGCGTGAAAGGAGACGTTTGAACGACCAACGCATGCTGGGTCGAAATAGACATTACTGTAAGTGTATGACTTTGTTGGAATTCGAGCGGAGTAAAGGAAATATAGGCATGCTTTGTCAACTGAAAGGCTTTGTGTCTGCCTGCCCGATGAGAGAAGGCTGAGGCTGAGCTGAAGAAGGCAAGAGGTGGTCAAAACGCGCTAACCGAAACGGTATTCACAGCAGCCCCCCAAGTATAGTGGTTTCCTCCAAGCGCTGCGACAACTGAATTACTCTGCAAACAAGGTGGAAATATATGGGTCGAAGAATCTGAAATTTATTATGCTTTTCCCTGACTATGAACTTTCCAAAATGCCCAAACGCCTTCCCAAACCCACATCAAATGCCCAGACTTTGGAATATCATTTACAACCTCTGCTGCCAGTTGTGCCAATTCTGCCCTCCCTGACCATGTCCCTGAGTTTGAGCCTCACTCCACTGTCCCTGGGCCTGCTGATAATGCACCTGTCCCGGCCCCGGTTGACCCTGCCCATACGCAGGCGGCGCATCATGCTTTGGCTGAGTCGCGTAATAAGCTGCCAGCACCATATCTCTATCGTCGTCATGTTCCTTCGATATCCTCCCTTTCCTCCACATGCAAGAATAGACTACGACCATGGGCAGCGCCACTGCGATGGAGATCAATGCGTAGATGATACGTGTGTGCATTGGTGAGGAGGAGAGTTGTAGGCCGAGACCACCCTCGAGGACAAGCATGAGCCAGGTGAAGCGTGTCAGCCATGTGTGTGCGAGGGTGAGCTTAGAGGTTTTGGGTTTTGCAGCGGAATTCGCAGGGTTGGGCGAGAGGATGGCGGTGGAATTTGGAGGAGCGCGCTCCTTGAGCATAGGGAGGACGGAAAGGCCGATGATGGGGAGAAGAGTTAGGAAGCCGATGATTTGGTGGGGAGTTGCGAAGGATTTGGACTACGAGGTTTGTCAATATTAGGAGTTTGGCCAGGTAGGAAGAGGCTTGTGACAAAGAGCACAAGGAAGGGGAACTTACGCGGTTGTATTCTCCACTGACGTAGATACCGAGCGCAAACCCGGCTATAAGGAAGAGTATCTTGACCACCGAGAACACGATATGTAGTTTTATCGCCTTGAAGAATCCAACCAAAACCACATTCATAGGCCATAGAATGAATACGACGACGGCGAAGAGGACTGCATGGGCAAGAGATGCTCGATCGCCATCCGCAACTTCATCAATGAAATTGACGCCAGCCATAGCAGCACTGGGAGCGGGTACGCCACCAGAACCCGTAGCGTATTGCATGTTCATTGTGAAATGACCAAACTCCCTATGCCGTCTCAGCGGCGCATCTTGCTTATCCGACTGCAGCGGATTGTCAGGTCCGAATGCGTAGATCCATGGCTGGGACTGAGATGTCACATCCAGGGAACCTCCTTTCCAGCTTCGGCAGTTATGGCACACTGCGTTGAGAACGAAAGATTCATTGTTGATGCCGGTACCGGGCAGGACAGAGAGTTGGATATCTGAAGCAAATGAGGGTTCGGTATGGCCTGTTGCGATGCGCGGGCTTATTGTAACATCTAGAGATACGTCAGAAAGTGTGAGGACTAAGCAAGCTGGTAATCCCAAGTTCTCATTCTATGCGGCTAGAGACGTCTCCACCAGAAGGCCGCTAGAACTTAGGAAATTTTGTAACATACTCTTGTTATCCGCGGAGGGATACATAACAAACATCAAACTCCCCTTCATCTCCTTCCCCATCCCAACAGCAACCCACGAGAAAGCAGGCGAAGTGAAATAGATAAAGACATCAGAAGAGTCATTCGCAACATTTATCGAAAACGCCGTTTCAGTCTGGTTCAGAAAAAAAGTTGACGCTGCAGTCGAGTTCGCAGCTAGGACATTGAGAGGAAGAATATAGAGAATAGCAAGCACTAATCCGAAAAATTTAATCATTTTTTTCGAGGAAACCCGCAGATTTTGAAAAGAGATCTTAGTGCACCGTTGAAGAAAGGAAAGAGCCCCCTCACTTATAAAAGTTCAGCCCTTCGTCGTTAACATTGAGGTTTGGCGGTTAGCAATGTTTCATGAAAGTGCATGCTTTTCGGAGACCAATGGGACGAAAGCGTGCCATAACGGGCGCTTAACTTCAGGGGCCATGACCAATGAAATGATATCCAGGATTCTTGGACCCTGTGCAATAGAGTGGAGCAGAGTGCATGGGAAGCTATGATTAGATGCATTGGTTTTCTAGCCAGGGATGCTTGAGGTAGATTCAGCGTGGAGTTGGAGGTTTAAAGGTTATGAGGAGGAGATAATCACGCTAAACTGTTTCTGGCACGCCTCTTCCTCGAGCAACCTTCATGGCTGATGTGCGGTCACTTGCAACCCTCTTCTTACGACTATGTTGATTGAAATAATCTATTCATTATCGTGTTCCAGGGATTCATATATGTAACAATCGAAAAGAAAAGAGAACCCTCGAAGCAAGAAAAAGAACACAAAAAGAAAATCCTATCCCAGGCCCGCCTAATGTGTGTAAGCAGCATCGAAAGAGACCAAGTGAAGTAAAGTGGAATTGGAAGGCCAAAAAGCAGTCCGTAGTCTTTACACGCTCGATTGAATGCCAGTTGTTCATTAGGGTCGTGATAAAACTCGCTGTGGGCAATGTAAGAACTCCAAACATGTACTCAACAGGTCTCGCACATATGCGGGGAGGGGCAGCAATGCATTCGCCATGTCATGTCGTTATATCGTGAAATCATGATCTCTGAAACACCGTGGTATCGTTCTCAAACTTTTACCAGAAGGAAGGTTGGATTCGCCTGCAAGCGGGCCGTCTTTTAAATAAAAGCAAGCAGTTAGGGAGACGAGAGGATGCCGTGCTGCTGACTTTGAGTTGCTTCAGTAGTGCAACATCAGGGCGAAGAATGATTCGTCACCACTCATCGATATCGGCTACGGCGACTATCGAAGGAGACCTCATGCTCGTAGTATCGCTCGTCATAATTGGGCCTCCGTTCACGGATCTCTTCACGCTCGTATTCGATTTCTCGAATGCGAGAGCGACGTTTACGACGGAGATCATCCGAAAGTTCGACGAGTTGAAGAACATCCTCCTGTAAAATCATTGCCGTTAGCATTGTTCGTCCAAGGACGAGAACTAGACTTACGTAGCGAAGATACTCCATGACGTAAAAGAAGTCTCCAGTTTCTTCATACTCATAGCCCATTTGATCGATTGCCTCTTTCAATACCAAATCCTTCGTGATTTCGGTCCACATATCCTTGGTTTTTGGCTTCGGTGGAGCAGCTACAGGCATGCCGAAATCTGTAGCGACCTCCTCATCCCCAGTAATGAATTTGGAGCGGCGAACACCATTATATCGCTGCCATGTGACTTCTTGGCTGCCTCCGCCAATCCCATCCATACGGACGCGGTTGGTCCCTGGAGGTACGTCAACGATTGCCCAATCTTTGGTTGCGCCATTGTACGCCTCGCCCGGGTAGGCACGCTCCATAGCCTTACGGTTGTAGTAATCGGCTTCAGCGTCGAAATCTGGCTCTTGAACGGTATGGCGGCGTCTTGGAGCGCTGAACGATCGGCGGCGAGTCTGCTCAATTTCCATGTCCCGAGACTTTCGTTCGCGTGTCTCTCGCTCATAGATTATGTCTTCGTCGTAGAAGCCCCCACGATCCCTGCTCTATTGTTAGAAAGTGAATAATTGTAGTCAAGAAATCTCTTACCCTTCTCTTCTACGGATAGATATCTCCAACTTGTCTTCTCGTGGTGGCGAAGGAGGGGGTGGTGGGGGTGTTGGAGAACGAGCTCTCTCGATGCCTGCAAGTAGTCAGGTTTTCGACGTTTCCAACTCATCACACAATTTTTCACTTACCGTGGTCAATATGGCGATGGTGCGTAATGACTTCCTGAATAATTGGTGGTCTTATAATTGGTTCTGGTTCTGGCGGCGGCGGTGGAGGCGGTGGAGGCGATGGTGAGCGCTGCTCCATACGACGAATGATGATTTCGTCTTTGATTGTCTCTCTCTCTGGAGGTGGAGAAGGAGGTTCAGGACGACGACGGATGGTAAATTCTTCACGTTCTCTCGCAATAAGCTCGCCGCGTGGTCTGGGTGGAGGCAAACTCCTCTCACGGCCTCGGATAGTCACGGTATCCTTCTCGTACTCACGCTCTCGACCAGGGCGGCTCTCGTCCCTTCGAAAAGTAATCTCCTCCCTTTCTACTTCACGAGGCCTTGGTGGCGGTGGCTCTTCGCGCCGAAATCTGATTTCTTCGCGTTCGATGTCGACCTCACGGGGTCTTGGTCTGCCATCCCCACGACGAAATGTGATTTCCTCACGTTCGATTTCACGGGGTGGTTCACGCCTAGGTCGAGATTGAGACTCTTCATCTCGGTGTCTGATGATAATGTCGGTCTCTTCTCTCTGGACTTCTCGAGGTCGAGGCTTCTCTCGATCCCCTCGGCGGATGCTTATCTCCTCCCGCTCGACCTCACGTTCTCTTGGCCGAGGTGGCTCAGGTCTTCCACCTCGGATGACTATAGACTCTTCTTCGACTTCTCTTCGTCTGGGTGGGCCTCGAGATTCCTCATGGCGCTCTCGTACAACAAGAGGGCCGGCTGAGGATCGTCCGTAGTCTTCGCGGAGAAAATCGGGAGCGCTTCGTCGAGGGTTGCTCTGGGAGATCTCGACATCGAGCTCGTCGTAGCTTCGCTCGCTGCGGTTACCGCCATTGCGATAGAAATCACGTTGGCGCTCTTCGTAGAGCTCGGCGGTTGGGTAGCGTCGGGACATGGCAGATGTCGATGGAGGGGAAGAGGGGTGCTAGGACGGAAGGGAAGCGAGTGCGACCCTTCTCTTAAGGCTAAAGGATGGAGGAAGAGAGGACGACGGCACTGGTTAGTAGCGAGTGGAGGAAGAAGGGAAGAAGCCAGGCAATGAAGGACGAGGCTGAGCTCTTGTTATGGAGAGCTGGCCTTGTGTGAATTGCCCTGTTGTGTGGTGTGTGGCAGCGGTGGGGTCAAGAAGTCAAGGTTGGATTTGCCCGACGCAGCTGCTCCTCCACGATGACGTCTTGCCCGGCTTGTGATGAAGAACGCAGAGCCAGCCAACAGCGAGTGCAGCCCCGGTCCAGCGAGAGAGAAAAAGGAACCTTATGCACACCATTCACTCCGACCACTTCGGGTTCCACGCAGGCAAACCGGTCAGTTGAACCCAACACGAGATAACGATGACCAGCAGTTCTGACAGCCACTGTTGGCCCAGCTGTCTACCACTTGTCAAGTTGCCGCCTTCCATCCACGCAACGTACTTCCTGCGCATGCTTCTAAATTATCTCAAAACACTCGAGGCGTTGCAGCAGGCGGCGCAGTATGAGCGCCTTGCCACCATTTGCGGTCTAATCAAGCCCAACCTAATTCTTCCCGCCAGTGATTCGGCACAGGCACAGGAGTAAAGGATAGCTAACCTTAGCTCCTCCGCCCAAAAGGAGCCATCTCTAAAGATCTGTCCAGCTGTCTTCTAAGGGATCTGCCTAATGTAGCTCTCCCGCAAGCTGCCACGCTGCTGAGCCTCTGCCGGGTCCAGGCGGATCAGACATTTGCACATCAAGGGCCCCATTCCGCGGGTATCTCGAGACGATCATCTTGCCTGTGTCAATCTCCAGACCTTTGGGCCACGGAAAACAACATCTTCAAGTGTAATAATCATCCTTCGCAGACAAATCCAGTCATTCCCTGTGGCCCTGTCTTGACGTTTTCACGACTTGGAAACCCTCCAACCAAGAACCCTGTCGAGCCGCACGATGACGTTCAATCGCCTTCAATGACTCGATATCATTTCCAGCCACCATGATTTCTATCACCACATGCTAAGACTTGTAAAGTTGTTCCCCGCGATAGTGAGATGGCTGAGGCTACTGCGTTGTTCTTGCGGAAGCACGCCCGCATGGAGACGTGGCCTCCGAGCATCCTAGAGGATCACTTGAGTTTCAGGTAATTTCGGAGGGAGTGAAGTAGGCTTAGGTTCAGTGAGACAAGCACACTATGCTTCACGAAGTGTATCAGGCTGTGTCTATCGCATAGATCTGCTCTGGTCCTCTAAATTCTACACTTCTAGCGTGCATCTGAAGTAGACCTATTACTCAACCTTTGCTTCTTCAAGAGCTGCCGACGCTCTCCTCCCAACATCAAGCAGATGCCCGCTCTCGGGGCCCGTGAAGCGCTTTCTACCCGTCCAGAACCATGTGATAATGGCAATCAGCATTACCACGCCAATCGCTGCTGAGGTGTAATTCATGTCCTGGCTATCCACGGGACTGATAGAAGGAAAATTGAATGTGATGCAGCAGAACGTCAGAAATAGGAAACCAATCACGTTTAACGTTAAGCCGTAACGTCCCAGAGAATACGGTCCCTCCAAGCGATGTTTCTTGCCAGAAATGTGGGCGAGAATGCGTGAAAGCAGTGGCATGGCATACGATAGATCTAACATCGCGAAGGTTAACAATTGAATAGGGGAGGAAACAGACGAAAGAACCTACAAAAGCCTTCTGTAGCAATAGAGATAACCGTGTTGAAGCCAGTTATGGTCCCGAAATAGATGGAGTTGAATGCAATCTGCACCACGAAGGTCAACAGGATTGCATACACCGGAACATGCTTCTTCTTCTCCACTTTGCTGAAGAGACTCGAAAAGGGCAGTCCGTGGTCTCTGGCAAAAGCATAAACAGCGCGGGAGCCTTCTGCCATCAATGAGTTTGCACAGAATAGGACGATGACTGCGATCAGGGAAGCCAGTGCACAGGCTCCACCTACACTTCCGGTAGAATTGAAGAAAATCTCAATCACGGGAACGCCGGTCGCAGTGGTCGCAGTTGCTTCAATGTCGCCCATGCAGAACGATAGAGAGATCAGAAATATGAAACCGGTTACAGCTCCTATATAGACAGACAAGACGATTGCTCGGGGCGCTTCCTTGCGGGCATTAACCATCTCTTCGGTCATGTGACTCGGTGCGTCGTAACAGCACATCCCAAATGCGCTCTGAAGGATACCCAGAATGGCTGTGTATGCTGCATTGAAACCCGTGAAATTCTGGAATTCCCCAAACACGAAGCTTGCAGATTGCTTGTGGTCATTGGTTGCGAGAATGGTGATAAAGACGACGAAGAAGGCGGTAATGTTCCATACCAGAATGCCTCGAGAGATCTTATCCAGGAAGTGAGGAATGAAAATGTTTGAGACGGTAGCAAGAGTGGCAATCAGGTAGGCTACCAGGACCGTGTGCCACCTCTCAATCGTGTAGTTGGGATGACTCAGATTTGCCATACCGAGGATGAAGTTGGCTCCGATGAAGTTGTTCACTGCGCCCATAGCAAGAATACCTAGAAAATGGTGAGCTACCAACCTTACATAACAGCTTTTCTTCTCTCAGACTTACCAATTAGCATGAACCATCCGCAGATATATGAAAAGCCTCTTGCCCACCGCTGGGGAGCAAGGATGGCAACCCAAGAGTACTGTCCACCCGCGACGGGATATGCGCTGCACATCTCAGCCATGGAGTAAGCTACGGCAAGTGTGGCCAAGCATACTCCCAGCCAACTCCATATCATAACTGGAGGGCCTCCGGATTCCACGCCGACGATGAGAACACCTCCAAGAGCAGTCCAACTGGTGACAATGCTGAAGCTGAATCCAATCATTCCAAGCAAGCCGAAGCTCCGCTTGAGTTCTGTTTCACTTTAGTTGAATGCTTCAAGCCTGAATGCGGTATTCTATACCTTGCTGATAGCCAAGCTGTGCAAGCACAGCATCATCACTGGTCTCATCATCGAAGACCTTTTTCTCCGGTTCCATGATGGGCAACCTTGAGAACTTGCTGAAATTCGAGAAGACCAAAGAAAGAGATAATACAATTACAGTCTTTAAAGATGACGTTGGACAAAATGCAGGCAAGCAGATACAGAAGTCTCACCTCTGTGGAACGGGACGTTGGAAGCATCTTAAAGCCCATGAATTTAGTGCACGATGCGCCGATCAAAGATTACATCCCGGCCATCAAGCTTTGCCATGCACGTTGATGATTTCCCGCGCCGATATCAGCGTCAGAATAAATGGTCGTTGCTGCGTCCAGCTGCCGCTTTCTGGTAAGTCCTTATCGGGGAAGTTTTGTGTACGCGATTGGTCACGCATGCGGGGATGCGACATTCCGCGCCCTTGGTAATCGGTGACGGCTCCATAACACATCATTCTCATGTCATTTTGGTCTGAATAAATGGCCTTTGTAATGGATAACGATGATATGATGGAAAGGTCTGAGAGCAGTTGAAACTTGACGAGGAGGTGGGATCCGGAGCTCGCATAGCTTAGCCCTACGCTAGCATCTACGTATCCAGGAAAGCAAGATCTCCGACCGTTTCCAGAAAAGCAAGACATTCTCTTTTTGACGCTTTACGTACATGCATCTGCAGCATACTGACATGCGCAAGTTTCAGAAATCAAGCCTCTATATGTCAAGTTCTAGCGAAGTCCGTCCGTCTATCGCCTATTTCAATCAAGGACCAGTACCACTATCTAAACTTTCTTTGACTTCACTTTCATTCCATCTCAACCTTTATTTCTCTCGATATTCCTACTCAAGACTCAAACTGAATATCCCTTAAAACTCATAAACCCACCGTACCCAATATGCTGGAGCCCATCCCCCCTTCAGCATCCACCCAAGACCTGCACCCCCCAAAACACCACCTCACCAGCACCACCCCGTATGCCTGGCCCCACGACGCCTCCTTCAGCCCCCAAACCACCGCTCTCGTGATTATCGATATGCAACGAGACTTCTGCGAAGAAGGCGGTTACCTAACCGCACAAGGCTACTCCATCGAACCAACTCTATCCATCATTCCCACAGTCCAGAAACTCCTACAGGGGTTCAGGAGAGCGCGGTTTCCAATTTATCATACCCGTGAAGGTCATGCTGCGAATCTTAGTACAATTTCTACTCGAGAGGCTTTCCGCTCTCAGATTGAGGGTGGGGGAATTGGGTCGAGAGGGCCGTTGGGGAGGCTGTTGATTCGTGGGGAACCTGGACATGATATCATTCCGCAATTGTCTCCTCTCCCTAATGAACCTGTCATTGATAAGCCTGGGAGAGGGGCATTCACGCATACCGAGTTGGATGCTATGTTACGGTTTCGGGGGATAAGGAATTTGGTGGTTGTGGGTGTGACGACGGATGCTTGTGTGAGTAGCACGGTTAGGGAGGCGAGTGATCGGGGGTATGATTGTGTGGTTGTGAGGGATGGGACTGCGGCTGTGGAGGAGGGGTTGAAGGAGTGGGCACTCAGGAGTATGGTGGTGGAGGGAGGCCTGTTTGGGTGTGTGGTTGAGAGTAAGGAAGTGCTAGACGCGGCGGAAAGTTGGGTCGCGGGCAGCTAATGGATGGAGGTAAGAAGTGATGTAGAAACGCACGAAGTATCAGGCAAGCTTGGGTAGCAACCCTTTCGGCCTGGAGAGTGATGAGTGATTCGGTATGTGGTATTGGCAATTGGCAATGCCGCAAGCAAATGAAACAAGCAAAGGCACATTGGGATAGACGTATTAATCTTAGATATATATCCTTTACGGGACCTGTATTGACTTGTGACTAGCATCAGAGCTTGTGGCAAGGGGCCGGATAACCACACCACGCTTGGAGCCCGAGTATCTTCAAATCATGAAATCATGTAACCACCATAAACCAAATCAGTGAACGCCAGTACCATTCCCCGTGCCGTTGCTGAAGAACCCCAAATCGAGAAGAAACACAATCACACACCCATCACCATTGACTAGTTGTCACACAGAGAAACCGAAAGGATGACCGTGATATGGGGAATCGAAGATGATGAGTGAGGTGGAGTAGTGGAAGCAATTGTTTAACCACCGAAACCGTAGAGGGTACGGCCCTGGCGCTTGAGGGCGTAGACAACATCGAGGGAGGTGACGGTCTTGCGCTTGGCGTGCTCAGTGTATGTGACGGCATCACGGATGACACCCTCGAGGAAGGTCTTAAGGACACCGCGGGTCTCTTCGTAGATCACTAAAGTAGACACGTTAATATGTTGATCATGAGGCAGGATGGTATGGGATGGACATACTAGCAGAGATACGCTTGACACCGCCACGACGAGCGAGACGTCGGATAGCTGGCTTGGTGATACCCTGGATGTTGTCACGAAGAATCTTTCGGTGACGCTTGGCGCCGCCCTTTCCGAGACCCTTTCCACCTTTGCCGCCTGTCGAGAAGATGCGTTAGCATGATGCATCATCGATGTGAAAATAACAGCGAGGATGAGGTCGTGCAGAACTTGTTGGAGTAGTTATGCTGAAGTGGTGATAGTGCAGCGGTGTTGAGGTTTGACGCGTCGCGGCTCAACCTCCAATCGCGACATGGTGATGCAGCGGCGAGGCGGCGGCGACGACGACAACGATGCAACAACAAGGTTGAAAGACAAGAATAATGTTTTACTTACGTCCAGTCATGTTGATTTGTGGTTAGAGTCGATGAAGTTTGATGAAGTTGATGATAAACACGCGTTTAGAGGCGTGTTGTGATGGTTATTTGATAGCGGTGTTGCAGAGTCGGTTGTTGGTGGAAAAGTAAGAAGAGAAAGAGAGCGAGAAAACGAAGGGGGTTTTTGTTTAAATAGGCGGGCGGGTGATCTAGGTTGCAGCTTCAGCAGTTGTGGCGCTAAACTTAGTCAGGAAGGGGCTGCGGAACGTGAAGACTGCGAGTGCCCCTCGAAAGAAAGTCAGAAAATAAGGGCTCGTTTCCGACACATCGAAACTGGCCTTGGCGGCTGCTGTTTTGGCTGAGTTTATGGAATTTTAGCGCTCTCTAAGATCACGCTAAGGATGGATGAACTCGCCGAAGATCGACCGAAGAACACCAAACTCACCGCCTCTCAGAACGCGTCGCTTTTATTTTCAATGCCTTTCTACGACATCAGACTTTCAGAGTTTACTGTCCTTGGGAGGTTGTGGATGTATGATCCCATAAAGTCGATGATCCATGTTAGATCGTTCTTTGAGGTTTGTGGTGGCTAGTCCGACTTGGTCCTGCAATCCCTTGAACGAGCTTCACACCGCATCAACACCATAACTTTTTCCTCTTGGTTTGTTGAATCGTTTTTGACTCTGTCGATGATTTTGCCTTGCTGAGCGCTATGTCTACTCAAGTCATTCACTTTACCTTCTTTTGAAGATTCGATTTCATGCCCATCTTGTAAGATACGGGTCCCTTTGTACGCAGCATCCAAAACCAAACATCACGCCTGCAATGTCATTGTGCAAAGCGCGGTGCGGGAATATCCGTACGACATTCTATACCAAGGCCAAAGTCCTCTCAGAATTGGTGGAAACTTCCAAATACACAGCGAAGGCTTCACACGCGTTCCCGAATGCCATTCTCAATAAGTGGTAAGAAACATTGATGGATTCGAAATACTCCTTACGACCTGAGCATGTGTGAACTTGGCATTTACCCTTCTTAGTTACCCTTCTTAGCTTCGTGCTCCGTTGCGACCACCTTCTCGAGAGCTCTGTTCAACTACCTTTAGGAGTGCGGAGATACGGCCTTAACTCAATCTTGTGTGCGTTGTTTAGTCAATCAAGCACGCTGCACAGCAAACTGCAATTCACGACGCCTATATGAGATGCTGGCCCAATATCGCGCCCTGTCCTATACGGTATCACGCGGGCTCATTGCATAGCTGCAATATCCCATGCCTTGAAAGGCAAACCCGTCCCAAGAGAGCGACTTATACCTTTCAAACCGGATCCTAAACGTACGCACCCCTCGATATCACCGCAGAGTTGAGTCACAAGTGACTCTGACTCATTTCTCGTTCGCCACATCTACTCCATCAATCTAACCCCTCACCTGTGACGAAATACCCCATGCCTCAATAGCATCTCACCAATCAGATGCTAGTTGGCTTTTCAACCAAGCAAAGGATACGGCTCAAGTCCAAAGGATCTTAGTGCAATTGCCTCGCCTCCGAAGGACCGGTAAGCAGCATCTCCTACCTCTTCACCTACCTCAGCTGCATCTCCATCAGTTCATATCTCACCCCAGTTCCATCTAGAAGAGATTGCGGAGGGGTTGCAGAAGGTACAGAGCGCCGTACTTCCATTCAGAGAAAATCACTAGAGAATGTAGATGGAATCGAGACAGATGTAAGCAAATGGGTTCGAATATGCCCAGAGCCTAGCTTTCCCCAAGGGTACTGCAATAAGGTGGCGTATTTTCGCCTCAGACGGTGCTACCTCGAAGCTCATGCAAGTGCTTTCTTGACTATTCTTTTCCGCAGTCAGACACTTCACGAATCTGTATCCACCATAATGAGACGGCACGCAGTATTTTGAACTCTAGTTTTTAACAGCTCAAGGCTTCAAAGCATGTACTTACGGGCTACCCAGACACGCATCTTAAATGATACACTCCTCGGCTTCTCCATCACGGAACAATATGAACCCAGGCGGAGTATAACCAACCCCGACTCTTTCAAATGCTCTGCGTCTTTCCGAGTATACTGGTGTAACAACCAATATGTAGTACTTTGGCGTATCGTTAGTACCTCTTTGCTTACCATTAGATCTTCTTCGGTCACCACCAAATCCACCCTCCTCCCTCCCGATAACAACACACCCAAGATTTCGTAACCTCTTGCGACATTTCCCGTCGAATTTCAGCCATCCTAATTCTTCATTCCCTTCCCGATCCACCAATCCACAACTTCCATCATCCCCTCGCACCACCTTGCAGCTCTGGAAATCATTCACTTGAGCCTGCACCATGTTCCCATCCAATCGGACGCCTTCATTCCATTCAAGACGATCGGATTCAATCTCCATATACTCGATCTGTCCATCGTATGCCATCCAAGACCACGAAGGCACCCTCCTATCTTCTGGGTATAGAATCCGTCTCATCCTTCTAGATCCTGATCGCTGCCACAACAAACTTCTATGGAGGTACATCTCGAAGATCCCATAGCTGCATTCTGTCTCAAAGCTATCCGCCAACCGCTTTTCCAGTCCAGAAATGGCAAGCGGCCTGTCAGTACGGTTTGTAAGGCCCAGCTGTGAGTATCTCGTAAAGAGATACTGAAAAAGTTTGATTTTATCATGACTACGGCGGAAATCGAGAGACTCTGGAAAGTTTGGATCGCCCAGAAAGTGGGCCTTTGAGTTTCGCATATAACTAAGTGTTTCGCAGCGGACCCCATCACCGCATTCCCAGTATGCCTGGCTTGCTGTAAAATGAATCGTTCGTCGTGACAATGCCCTTTCCTGGAGCACCCATGCTCGTTGGTTTAGGAGACCATTTTCCACATCCGCATCGAAATTATCGGCGATTGTGCTAATGTGGATTGGGCCGTGTGAGGATGTTTCTACCTTGATATATGGCACTTCTGGCTGTTGCACTGGCGGGCGCCTGAGGAATCCTTTGGCGGAGTCTTCGGCGGATGTTGCAGCAATCGTGCAGTAAGCATTTTTAAAGACGGCTTCCATGCGCCTCGACTCCTTCTTCCAGTCCTCGTAGTTGTCGTCATACTGAATTATGCATAACGAGTCAATCCAGAGATACCGTTGCCCAAGCCTTCGAGTTACATGGACCGCATCTTGAAACGTTTTTGGTAATATGTTCATGTCAAATCCTTGATTATACCTCTGCTCAATGTTGTTTAGAGACGTGCAGAATATTCTTTTCTGTTCTTCCAGCAGATTGCCCCAGCAATGAGATAAAGCAATATAGTTTTTTCCGTCGTCTGGCTCGAAGGAATGAAGATACAGGAGATTGGATCCCTTGCAATTCTCTACATCAATGACTCTGGTAGGTAGTTCGGCACTGGTTTTGAGATGACACTCAGGGTGATCTTTGTCGCAGACTCGGAGCCACTCACGAAATAATTCGAAACGGATAGGACTATTTGACTCTGGTAAGACTGGAAACCCGATCTGAATGTCTGGGTGTGCTCTTTTACTTCTTGGAGCAGTACATATTCTCAAAGAAGAATCTTTGTTGAGGATTTGCATCCTGTCATTTACGCTCTGAGAGCGTCGAGACTGCATTCGGCAGAGGATACAAGGCTTTAGTTTCTTCCGTAACTCAAGAACACTAAAGGCTTGGCTCAATTTGAGGGTGCTGCAACGTTTGCAGAGCGCAGAGGAATACGAATACCGGGAGAAAGTCTCGGATTGCGTCGCTTTGCTAATAAATGCTTTAGCAAAGTGGTTGTCCACAGTATACATCCACTGATCGTCTGCATGCCACAAAAATTTTCTTCTCTTCTCTTCCTGCTCACTTTCTCTTCGCCATAGTTCTTCTCTTTCCTATAATAGTAAACAGAAACAGATTAACAATCGCGGCGACCAGTCTCGTGCGGGTATATTGACTTGCCTCTCGGTCACTGCTTACGACCAAGCCATTGGAGACGGTTTCACACCAGTATTGCGGTGCGCTTTGGATTCTGAGAACTTCTGCTGTCATTCGTGCATCGTTATCTTTTCTAGTCCACGTGACGTCTTCCCAAATATACTTGTTGTTGTCCATTCTGTTGGCAATGCTGTGAGCCTATATCAGGATTACTACAAAACCCCTCCGGAAGTTCGGTCGAGTCGAATGGGTTCAGTCAAGTTGTTACGTTTCTAACGAACAACGGTAAGTGCGTTGGCTGGCGCTTGATCGATGAAGTATCGTACAAAAGTAGCGTTACCTAAGTCGAGCAGTCAGTCGTTCATGCATTAGACACGGTCTCTATACTGGAGAGCACAGCTTCGGCCGAAGCGCGTTGGACTCGTACATCGTAGCTCACCAGCGGCCCGCGTCTGGGTATATATGTTTACATGCCGAATACTAACCTTTGAATGTTGATGAGGAATGAACTACAATCGAATGCTGTCGCAGAACATGCCGTGGGCGTTCAGTCCTCAGGAAGCTATCTGTTTTGCGCCTTGGCGGATTCGCTTTCGAGGACATGCAGGTGAACACGTCAAAGCTGCATTAGGCTAAGCCAATTGCGAACAACCACAATGAACCTTTCAAGTAGGTGTCTTGACCCTCTTTCCGGTACGTGCAATACCTAGATTCAACACATGGTACTTGCTGCCCTCGATGCACTAGAGCTTTCTCTCATACTGTGAGTATATCCTAATTGCTCCATATCAATGCTATATTATAGAGAATTTTCTGAAAACCGAGTAACTTCTATAAGGGAGAACGAAAAAAATGGCAGAGGTACATAAAGGGTGTGAAGAGATCCGAAAGCACTAGTACGCTGGAATCGAAGAAGAATCAGATACAGCGGTATTATATAAAAGGATACTCAAGCTATTGTGTCTTGACGTTGTTGTAAAGATGTCATTAGAGTCTTTGCTTCTCAACAGTATACCAGAGAAGGAACGTTTGGGGACGAGTCGGAGAGACTGAGCAGCTCAGTTCTTCAATGATAAGTATGGCCCAGGTCGGGTAATAGGGCCTGACCTACCCCTCTGATTGTCAGGTCTCCGCTGGGAGTAACTATATCGAAAGTTGGGGCTCGTAGCGTGCGGAAACATTGCACGGTGCTAAGGCGGCCCTACCATGCGCATCTCAGATCGCACGCGTCTCCCCTTGTTGAGCATGGCGGTGGTGGAGGTGGACATGACGGCGGCGTCTTACCCTATAACCCTTCCGGAAGCCTGGGTGTACTTAGAGAAGCAAATCAAACCTTGGTACGCCTAGTTACATCAACTGCATCAATGGACATCTGGAATTGAGTTTATTGACATATAACTTGGTCTCGTGGAGTGTACGTGGATGTACGTGTAGCATACACCTACACTGATAAGTGTATCTGGTGTAATGGATCGGGACCCTAGGTTTACAACCACTGCTTGTTTCCAAAATGCGAGATAAATGCACCACCATACCCACTGTCGATGCCGACCTTCTCCCAGGTCGACCTGATAGTTCGAATGGCTTCGTCTACAGGGGTTGGGCCCTTAAAGTCAGGGGCATAGGTTGCAAGCTTGCCCATGAATCCCATCAAGCCTTGGATCTGTTCTGGAGTAACTGTGGGTCTACATTAGTAAAATGTCCAGATGTTTCAATCTTGAAGACAAGAATACGTACCATTCGCAAAGTGGCCCACCTCTACCACTCCCGGGCTGATACTCACGAAGAGCACACCGTCTTTCTTGTATTGCGCGTTGAACTTGGCCACAATGACGTTCATGGCCACCTTGGAGGCAGAGTACAAAGCACTTGTCTCAATCTCGAGATCGTTGATCAAGTCGAGGTCAGCGTGGCCGCTGGAAATGGCGATGACCTTCTTGATCTTGCCCTTCATGACAAGAGGGAGGAACAGGTTGAAGAGATGGATGTTGCCAACGACATTGGTCTGTAATAGCTTCGATGAAACATCCTCCAGCTCCTCGACCTTGTCGCCCCTGTTGAACACATAGCGTTAACCACATACTAGCCCATACAGTAGCCAGAGGGAAGTAGACCTACAATGCGCCGATGGGGTCAAAGGCGTCAAAGAAGGACGGGAAAGCCCCGTTGGCAACTAGGTAGTCGATGCCACGCTCGCCAACAATCTTAGTAGTGTCGGCAGCGGCTTGCTTCAGGGTGGCGTAGATGGTAAGGTCTGCATGGAGGATGTGGACATTGGCACGGTCGCCCAGCTCTGCCGCCACCTTCTTCTCGGTCGCAGCCTTATCGCGGACCAGACCGACGACTATGTTCTTCGGGTCTTCCGAGATCTGCTTGACGAACTCGAACTGCGTTGGATTAAGCAAAAGCAATGCGTAACACGGCATAAGGCAGACTCACCCCGATTCCCTTCGACACCCCGGTAATAACGTACACGGACATATTGAGTGGTTTTAACTTGGTGTGGGATGCAAAGCAGAGTAATGAGTTATGATATGGATTGTAAGTCTGCGTTGGAGTCTTCTTATATATATACTCAGAGCCACCTCACGGCATCCGTGCGAAATCCCGAGAGCTAGCCCGCGCACAAGTTCGGGTCCGCTTTACTACATGTCGGTGGGCTCTGGTCCGCCGCGGTCTCCTAAACAAAAGGCATTCAGGGTGTAACTTGGAGTACATTGTCGATATCTTTTCCCGTAATGGAAATGTGGCGAAGCAGCATGGCCATGGTGAGTTGATTAGTAGAAGCACCCGCCGATTGCATGGCCGATAATGACTGCACTGCAACCCCAGATGGCTTTGTGTTATCAATCCATCTTGCCTCATCCATAAGAGGCTCTTTGACCTCGATATTGACCCCCTAGAAGTGGAGGTGTTTTATTTTGCGGACTAGGCTTCCGCCGTTCGGATTAGCGTGCGGGCGATGACAAATGCGCGCCTACAGTATTCCCCTCGACTTCCGCCGCAGACAAGATTCGAAAAAGACTCCAAAAGGATTTGTCCTTCGACCATGCCGACACACGCCGAATCAAACGCCTGCAGCGCCTGCGCAAGGTCGAAGCGGAAGTGCGGTCGGCAGATGCCGTCGTGCGCACGATGCGCGGATAGGGGCAGGTCCTGCGTCTATCCGCTGTTGAGAAGCAGAGCAGCTTCCTCGTCTCGGCCGTTGCTGTCGGATGCATTGAGAGGCTCGGTGCCGAGAGCAGAAGATGGACTGCTCGCTGAGGTTGCGGGCAACACATCCTCCCGCACCGCAAACCTAATCCTTGCAGACGACCTTATGTTGGACCTGGCATTCCCACTCATGGACAGTGACTTCGCTGCCCCGTCGTCTCTCATTCAAACGCCCAGTGCGCCGGCGACCAGGGCAGACTGGTTTCTTGCGCCCGAGACGTGGAGGATATCCCATAGAGGGGACACCTCGGCCGATGTGCCAATTGGCAAAGCGACGATAAAGAAGTACGTGGCGGTGCTGCAGTCCTGGTTCGAACGCTGGGTCACCACCGGCAGCAACCCTTTTATCCATCCCCGTCTGTACAGTGCGAACTTCCCGGCGTGCGTGCAGGTCGCGTATGCCACGCTGGCTAGCTGTATCCACCGGACACCCGCAAACACAGACACCGTTCTCCAGATTATAGAGGACAGGTCGAACGATTTACTCCAGGAGAACGGGGCTGTTCTGAACATGGTTGGCGCGGACGAGTGGGCTGTTGGAGGGGAGCAAGATGTTGACCTGTTCGCGCAACTAACAAGGCTGCACGCGCTCATGGTCTACCAGATCATCGGCCTCTTCGACGGCGACATCCGCTCCCGCCACGTCGCCGAAGGCCACATGGCCGTTCAGGATAGCTGGGCTGGCAAGCTCTTTCAATCGGCCGCAAAGGCATTGTCAAACACCCACGCCGTTGCCACGCATCTTGCCGGCTGTCTACCAAGGCCGTCCACCTCCTCGCAGGAACAGTGGTACCTGTGGATTCTGTCGGAGAGCATCCGCCGCACCTGGCTCGTCGCCGTCAGCCTCTCCCCCATCTTCTCCGCGCTGCAGCAGCGCTGGTCCGTCTGCCCCGGCGGCGTCATGTACACGAACCGCAGCGGCCTTTGGAATGCCGCGAGCGCTACCAAGTGGGAAAAGCAGTGCTTGGGAAGGAATGTGGCGTTCTTGCAGCGCTTCGAGTGCGCGAGGCTTTTTGACGACGCGGAACCCGCGGACATTGACGAGTTCGGCATGGCCATGTTGGACATAACTTTCAATGGAGAATTGTTGGAGAAGTGGTGGGACAGAAGCGGTGGCTTATAGTCACCGAGACACGTTTCAAAGCCGTCCTATTGTACATTACTACTTTACATATGCAACGATTTTTTCTGATATCCATATGTGTGATACAAAACAAATCGTGGTAGGCGGGTTGACCTTACAAGAGCTTACTTGAGTACTAGCACTTGGGTGTTGTTTTGGAGTTGCCGCTGCCAAAAGCCCTTGATGGTAAACCCTGCATAGATATTTCCCGGGCCATACAAAGATCGCGCATGCGGGGCTGCCAATACGGAATGCTGATAGGGGACTTCCTCGATAGTCGGGGTGAAATTGTACTTTGACTGCATTGCCAAGCGTTGCTACGGAGTAATTAGAGGAGAGCGTGGAATCAGTGTGGCAAGCGCAGGATGTAGATGCTTCTTGAGACCAGCAGGTGAAATAAAGTATGTAAGAGTCATGGCTTTCATTTTCATTAGTGGTGAATACGGATTTGGACAGGTACATCTATTTGGTCGTCAGAAAAGGATAGCAGAGTAGATACGAAAGCTTCTTACCTTAGTATACGAAGGTAGATAGAAGAAATTCATCCCAAATGGAGAATGGCTTGAGGTGGCAACATCGATTCAGACCTCAATACAAAGCTCAAGTCAAGTAATCTTACAATTGATAACTAACAAACATTATCTCTACCGGTCGAATATGGGTGACTTTTCCAAGAACTTATCTATGGCGGAATCAACGAACATCCCCTACCTAAACCCCTCAAGCCTTCATTGTCTTCCGCTTTTGACTCCTCCTCATATCCTTTTCCCTCTCTTTCTCCAAATACTTCCTCTGTTCGTCAGCACTCATGCCTTTCAACAACTGATCCCTCTTCTCCTTCTTCGCGCGATCACCCTGAAGTTTCCTTTCTTCGGCGCGCTCATCCTCATCCACGCGCTTGATGCGCTGGATCTGCTCGTCGCGGGTTTGTCGGATACGACGCATGGCTTCGGGTCTGAACTTGCCGGCGGAAACGAGGTGGTCTGGCATGCGGAGGAAGTAATGAAAAAGGGGAAGAGTGTTGTCGTAGGTGGACTGGAGGCGTAAGGATAGGGAGACGCGCTTTTTCGGGACTGTGTCATCGAGTCTGTAGTATGATATTAGCTTAAATGTACCGAGCAATAATATAAAGGACATGCAAAAAGAGACCTACTTTTTGGGCTGATCCATAGGCTGGTCACTCACCACCAACGCCTCTAGTGCCTCTCCTGCCTTTTCAACTGCCTGAATCAACTCTGGCGTCAAAAGAGTCTCCGTGACCTCGGCGCTTTCGCTCATAACCGTAGTCCAGGCTGGTAGCTTCGCATGATCTTTCGTGGTGGTCAAACTTAGATCATACCGATCATCCCTAAGCCTCTTCATCAAGTCCTTATGCACAATAGCGAAAACGAAGCCATCGAAAGTCGACTTTCCTGCACTCTTCGCACCAGGGATTAATTGGGACTCGCGACCATCGAAAACGTAACTTGTAGCTTCCATGCGCTCTTCCGGGACAGGGAAACTCTCAAAGAAGAGACCTAGCCCTGCTTCACCAATCCAGAGGAGAGGATTGTATCGTTTAACCATAGATAGCTTGAAATCCACAAACGCAACATTTTGTCGTCCAGTCGCATAAGTCATGTACTCATTCGCTGCCTTCTCTCTCAGCAAGTTCTCCGGCTCGATTTCCCCTGATTTGTTCGCAGATGCCTGGCTCAATCCTACAGCACCCACTTCATCAATGCTAGGTCCTGCAACGTTTATGTACCCAACTTGCGCAAATTCTTGGCGGAGGACCGGGGCATGGGCTTTCATCCAGTTGGTTGCTTTGCGCCTGTTTACGCGCGTGCCCCAGAGGTGAACGGCAACAACTACAAGGATAAAGGGGAGAATGTACATTTCCTGTCGGAAGTCGTTGATCGTTGTGCGCTCCCATACTTTGTACCAAGCTGTGTATGGCAAGGCACCGCCTGTTGATGATGGCAGTGGAGGGGATCCCGAAGTGGTGAAGGACGAGATAGATGCGGGCTCCGGGGAAGGTGCACCGGCAAAGTCAGCGAAGTCTAGAGAATTGTATCATCAGTATTCCATCGAGTAATGTGGTTAGGAAGTAGAGGATCTTGAGTTGGAGCGAGGACGTTATTGAACGTACCGGCATCGTCGCCTGCGGGCACAGGCGAAGCTGGCTTGTTACCGCCTAAAAGCCCTTTGAGAAAGTCTGCCATCTTTACCGCGAGCACAGGGTTCTGTGTTGGCGGAGAGATGCAATGGTGAGCGAGAGGTGGTTGGTGATGGAGGAAGCTCGGCGAAGCGAAGTTCGTTTTCGAGCTCTCTCGGTTGCGGATGACGAGCAAACTAGTGCACAACCAAGAGATGTTATCTTGTCAATGCAGAGCTTCAATCAGTGACCATGGCTGCGATGACAGATTCATAAGGCGAAATCAGAAATGCCTGGTCGGTTTCGTGTTGTTGAAGACGATTGCTTAAGCCTCGGGTTCCACAGCTTCATCGGGCGGGGACAAGCATTAGTACATAATAGTTTACGACATGCAACTCAATTGTTCAGACTTCAATGGAAAATGCAGATTTGCAGACTGTCTTCAATGGTAATTTGTACATAGAGGTGATCACAATGGCCTTTCCGAATCTTGCCATGCCTGTCCCGTCCCGTAACCATCACTTGAGGACTGACCCTTAACCCTTTCCGAACCAGGTCTTGTGGCCCTGTTGACACAGATTAGACGGCTAGAGCACTGCAATGCAGTTTCGAATGCGTACCAAGAGGGTGCGAGTCATCATGTACATGCTTGCGCTGAAGCCTCCCCAGAGCATGATTTGGAATGGATACATGAAGTACCTGCTTCGAGGTGTCTACAACGTGATAGTCAGCCAAACTGTCTCCTCCAGACGTAATAATTTTCCTGATGTGCATGCGAGACGTGGTCTTCTGGCCAGTTCATAGAATATTCGAGTGCATGAGCGGGAATAGTCGGGGAATGCGCTTTGCTCAACTGGATTCACGGACCTGCCACCATTGCCTCGCCCCATCGTGGCTTTGGAACAATCGTTGGTAGTGTGGGACGCGGTTCTCGCGGTACATTGGCCAACTGTAGCATTATGTCAGTCTTGAACAATGAGCTCTTTCGCCGGAAGCAGAACGACCTGACGTTCAAGCAAATGATAGGTAGAAGGCTATATGGTAAGATTGAACGTACCCTTTCGCCATTATGAAGAGTGGAGAGCGGATAGGATTGGTGATGTCGTGCAATTGGGAGTTGTTGGAGCTCGATCAAGGTGAGGTTGAAGGTCGAATGATCCCGGGTCGAAACGGCAAGAAGCGCTTAGTCAGGATCAGTACGAAAGAGCTGCAGAGTTCTTGGCGCTCGAAATCATTGAACATCTTTCCATCCTCATCTTTCCCAATGCGATGTCGGCCCCGTCAGGAGTAGGCCTTGTGTCTTCAATTTCATGCCAACGGCTTTGGACAGGCTCCTCGCCAGCCCATCTGCGTTGCGAGCTCTCAGGTCCATCGTAGCTTCACCGGAGCTCCCTGCGGTATTGATTCCGTCGCTACATTGTTGCGCACGGAGTGTCTTACAATCGAGGACAATACATGATGCAAGACGAAAGAGAGAGCAAAGGGAGAAAAGAATACCCGTCGGAGACGTTCGTCAATTACTGTCGGACAATCCTTCTGAGCTCATCGACAACCAATCCAACGTCACTCTGCCAATCGGTTCGAATTCGTTGAAGGTTGACGATCCACATTATCGAATACGCCATTCACTATGGATCGAACTTTTACAATATCGCGAGCGTGTATATGGCCTGGATGGTATTCGAGATATATGGATTGGCATGAGGCTTCGTGAAGTGGATCTTCCCACGCAGAAAAGAGCCGCACCATTGCTGTGGGGAGCCTTTATCAAGAATCCAAAAATAACAACGGGGGTGTTATATTACGCTGGCGACTTGTTCAGAAGGACTGGTAAAAGCTACAGCGATTTGTACGAGATATGCATGGCATTCTGGCTTGGAAGGGATCCTCCCCTAGCCTACAAATATCATAGGATCATGGTCAATCAGCTGGAATTGAAGGAACTGCCACTACGGTCTCTAGCGCAGATCGCTATGCAGAACGCTGGATCTCTCGGAATTTTCAAGCAGATTTATCTGGAAAGTAGCGAAAGGACCGTTTACGACTGTCTTGTTCCAAAATTATGCGACCAGGGGAATGTTGAAGAGGCCTGGAAGTGGCATTTTCTTCTGTCCAAGCGAAACGACGTACCATCACCTTCGGTAGCATCCCAGCCCATGGTAGCCCTTTTCATCAGGGGATACCAGGCAGTTTCTTTCCCAAAAGTTTCCAAATGGCCGAGTCTACAAGGGGACACTACCATCAAAGGTTACCGCTTTGCCAATTCCGCAAAACAACCTCATACGGATGCTCCTAGATTCAATCGCGAGTTCATGAGTACACTTCTTGGAGAGGCCCATCATGTCAAACCAAAGAAATTCGACGATGCATTTTGTGCTAGATTGTTTGCCACAAAAGTATTCTCTCCAACGGCAGTCATTACAGGGCTTGGCATCTTCGGCATCGATACAATTGGCCCGCTAGCTTTGCGTGAGATGGGCCTACGAACGGAATTAGAAGAGATGCCGCTGATGTTCAAAGAATTGAAAGAGGCCGGAATATCTGTCGATTCTTCCATATTTGCGAGGGCTCTTGAAAAGTTCACAATGCAAAGGAATATGGGCTTGGTGAGAGATCTAATACAGAGCGATCAGCATCCTGACGTGTTGGAGGACAAGAAGTTGCAGGAAGAGCTTCTCAACTTTTACATTGCCAGCGAGGACTGGAGACAAGTGTACCGCACTCTTGCTATTCTTACATTTTACCATAAAGATCCACTCACAGAGTCGTGGAACCAACTCCTACGCTACCGCAGTAAACATCGCCAACTTGGCCATATCACTCAACTACTTGCGGATATGCGCGAAAATGGCATACAAGCAACCCAGATGACTATCAAAAATCTTCTTTTTGATATTCTTCGACCACGTCGACCCGGCAGGCGACCGGTCGCACCCATCACGGACGGCTTCGACGATCTCCGTTTTCTTACAAAATGCTGGTTAACTATCCAGGAATCTGGCAATGACATACCTGCGATACGATGGCGAGAAATTCTCCGGCGCTTTGGAATGACTGGCAGGTTGAAGGAACTGAGACGACTCGTTCATTGGCTTTTGGCTTGCTATTCACGCCCAAACAATTCACCAGTTCTTTTGAAAGTCCCTCGAACAGAACTGTACGTCACAGCAACTGACCACTTGGCTGCGCGTTACACTTCTCCCCTCTATTCTCAAACAACAGCTGTGCACCCACTTCGGCAACTGTTCCCGCCCGTATTCCAGCGAGCTTTAGTAGCGTGGGGTTTCAAGGTCGGTCTTCATCCAAGAAGGCCATCTGAACTGTCAATCTTTTCTGCTCACCTCCAAAAGACCACTTATCGTCGGCGTTACGCGAAGAAGGGACTGACTAATGGCGTCCACTGGACTTTTGGAATCAAGACTTTGGCTGAGCTTCGAGATTCAGGCCTCCAGGTGCACACGTGGTTAGTTCGAAAAGAAGTACGCTTACGAATTTTCATGCTATATCATCCGAATTGGAGAACGAATAGGAGGGACAATCGGCTGATAAGAGAGAAGAACACTATTGAGTTTGATGATATGATACGAGATGCAGAAAAGGCTTGGGGTCGGAAACTATTTGATATCCCCGATCGAGCTGCAAGACACTTCGAGCGAAGGCATAAAAGGAAGATAGCCTCTGGACAGGAAAGCCTGCCGGCTCTAGAGGAGGCGGGGTATGCGCACGTATATAGCATGTAACAAGCCCCAAACCAGATTCATAGACTATGCACTGTGCAATGAGAGTCGTATGCTTCTTGTAGTAGAACTCAGAGATGCATTGTGACTCCCGGCCAGCTCAACCACGCCCCTAGATTCATAATCACTCTCGATGGGTCCAGCCACCGGTCGTTAAGTGGTTCTTCTCATTTCTCGCAGTCTTTAACATCCTTGATAAAAGTAACGCTTCCGAAAGAAATTCCATGAAGTCATGCAATTGGACTGGATGAATATTTTCTGAGAAGGTATGCGTCCTTGATGATTTTCACAAACTAATACTGCCGAAGTGAATGATAATCCTTCGTCTCAGAAATTAAGCTTCCTAATCATTTTCGTAAAGTTGGATAATTATAGTGTAAGCTTTTCTTCCGAGAAGCTAAGCTTCTCTTATGAATTTCGAAAAGTCGTGTACTAAATTGCAGTTGATGGTTTTCTTCTCAGAAGCAACGCTTCCGAGACGAATTTAGCTACATGAAGAATTCGTATTATTTTCGCACCAGTAAAAGGCCTTTAGAGCCGTATACATTCTGAAGAATGGCAAGCATTCTATTCATGGTGCATATACTTAATGTTCAGTCTGTGGAAAGTAGTAGAGGTCTGGCTCCTCGCAACCAATCACATCCTTTGCAACCAAACTACAACTCTTCCGCTTTCACTTTCACCACTATCCTTTTCCACACCATTGACATCCAAATTCCCTTCCTTTTAATCTTTCTCCTAGCCTTCCGGCACAATACTCTCTCTCCTCTCCTCCGCAAATCCACGTATCCACAAAAACTTCGCACCCCGCAACATGCCCGCACCCAACCCCCTCCCAACCTACCTCTATAAAATCCTCCCCAGCGCCCCTCCCGCCCCTCTCCCCTCCGCACTCCCTCTCTCCGACCTCGACAAAAACGACGGCTTCATACACTTGAGCACAGCGGAACAAGTGCCCGGGACAGCGGACAAATTCTTCTCGGAGTATGAGACGCTGTGGCTTCTGAAGATTAGGTTGGATACGCTGGAGAAGGGGGAGGGAGAGGTTAAGTGGGAGGAGGTTGGGAGAGGGTGTTTTGCGCATCTTTATGGAAAGGATCTGGGGAAGGGGAATGTGGAGGGGGTTTTGGAGGTTCGGAAGGGGGTGGGGAGTTGGGCGGAAGGGGAGGTGGGGAGATTGGAGAATTAAGATATTCGGAATGAAAAAGGATTGAGGGAGGTGAAATTCAAGTGGCAGGATGCAAGACTTGCAAATGTGAAGAATATGTGAGTGGTATTTGCAAGTGTATACGGATGCGTTATGCTAAACGGTGACAGGTTGGATAGCTTTGATGGGATGTGTACCATCATCACAGGCGAACTTTTCAACAATGAACCTCTGCACGTGTGGAATTGAGAGCGATTCTTAATCATATCGATATCCTCCATCCAAAGGCCTTGATCGATATCTCTCCCATGTCATCTTGAATGTGGTATTGGAACCGAAGACAATTTGTCGAGAAGCCAACAGTCGAAATCACCAAGTCCCTTTTGATATGAGTATCACTAATTTACTCTCTCCAGTTCTCAAAATCATACTACGTTATTTTCTCCTCAACCTTGGAACTTCTTGTCGCCACCGCTCAACAACTCATGCTCGGTCAAGTAAGCGCACCTGCTTAAAGATCCCCGAACTCCTTCCCCAAACTTTTTCTTTCCCTGTCGATGGCAAGCCAGCCATGGGAAACGGCATGGTCTGTGAACTCGTCCTACACTGAGGCTGCGTATGGGCTTTGAAAAGATAAGCCTTTTCTCATCGTTTCTCATTTTCTGAGCGCAGTCACTCACTCATTCGCGCGCAACGTCTTCGCAACGATGTCAAAGGATCAAATCTACTTGGATTCAGCTGTGCTTGATCTATCACAACCACGCAAAAACCAAAATACATCATAACAAAGACTCATGACGGGTGTATGAATGCCTTGTATCCTGGAACTAATGAGACCTTCAAATCATTTCGAGATTTGCTGAGCCAGGTCGTGGACAAAACGCAAGGATTAATAAAGGCATTTTCGATGGATAGACTATGGTTGTCATACACAACACGGAGTCATCTACCACTCATCCAACTTTATCCAGCTGACAACATAACACGAGGCCTCCCTCCGATATCCCCAATCTTCGAACGACGTGTCCGGCTCTTCGTGACCTGGCTACTGAGTACCGTGTGGAACCCTGCTACTTTGCTCCCCCACCAAATCCTCTCCTCTCCTCCACTTGTCCCCGCATTGTTAAGGGGAATCGGAAAGTTTTCCTCAGCTTGTGGCGGGTAGTCATGCAAACACATGGTCATCGAAAGGAAGCTAGACAGGGTGTCAGTGCCGAAACGGCTGTTGTGGGGTCTGGGGAGAATGCGAACCTCTCAATCGAATGATTCTTATCGTTTGGAATTGTTCGAATGGAGAGAAATACCGGACTGAGAGCATCATTAGCAGCAAGGTAAAAGCATGGAGATATCTCGAGCTCACCTACATGACGAGATTTTCATTCAGACGTGAGGTAATCTGCCGAACATTGGCCTTGATTCCGTGGCCGATCTTGTATGATGTCTTACCCTCTTGCTTGCAGTTCTTGCAGATGGTAGGACCTTTGGTTGGGCAGTCTCTGGCCTGGTGGCCTTCTTGCTGGCAACCAAGACCTGAAGGCGTGTGGCTGGGCGGTTTCACTCTACCCCTGTTGATGGCAAGCCAGTCATGGGAACGGCATGGCTTGTGAGGCACATTCTACTCCGGGGCTGCGTACGGATATTGCCATGATGAGTTACACTCGACAACACTTCGATGTTGCGGAGCCTGGTCATAAGTCAGCATATCAGAATGATCTCGTTGGGTTGAAAATTGGGATGAAGTATACATACCACACATGATGCATCAAGCCGGGATTGATGACGCTTCGGGATGAGGACGTGTTCAAGAGAGTGCCATAGAAGGATGAACGATGCAAGTATAAGAGAGACGAGGCTCGAAATGAAAGCGGTGTTGGAATGAGATGGTCAGAAATGTTCAGGATGAAAGAGATGTTATGGATCAAAAAAATATTGTCGTGTAAAGATAAGCCATTAGGAGCGAAATGGGTGGCTAACTTGTTGCTAGGAGTAACAATATATTGGAAGCTGCTCCGGTCTTTCGCGAAAATGGACATCGCGTTCTTGGTATCATGGTAATGGCTCCTCGAGCAAAATAGACCGGCACGATCAGGTAGATGCGCAGTGACGATGCAAGGTCTCTTGATAATAGTGGTATAAGCAGAATCAACATCACTTCCAGCATCCTGCTCAACATTGTCCAAGGATAAAAAAAATCTTTCCTTCAACACAGTCTCTCCTCCGTTGCTTCCAACATCCCATCCCCTACCTTCATCTCCCACGACCTCATGATTTTTCAGAAAGCAAGAGCATCCACATCAGAAACCTAAAAGCCGAATCCGTTTCATGCGTGGTCCTTCCCTCCCGAATACCGAGAAGAACAAACGCAGCCCTCGAAGATCGGAAATACGGCCATATACCAGATCCGTCCCGCGACCAAATTCCCACCAACTAATCATCCAACGAGAGTTTTTTCCAGCTCCTTGAAAAGCGGACGTAGAAATGAGAGTTCACATTAACTTAAGGCTTTGGTGTGTAGGTCTTGGTGCTGGATGCTTGAGGAGCCGGCGGTCTTCTATCTAAATCCATAGGATTGATCACATGGCTAGACTCCGTATTGAAGTGCAATACTACTGTGCGCCTTCGGTGTTGAGGGGGAAAGATTAGGCACTTATATCTATAACCCCTTCAGATTCACACATAGGATAGAAGGGGTCGTCGTTACGGCCAGATGATTCTTATGACCGGGCAGATTTTTTTTCTGGCCACTTAGGTTTTTTGTCAAATATCTTCCCTCACGTCCTCAGTGCCATAAAACTCTCCACTTTCTTCTCCAAAAACGAGAATCTGTCATCGCTACGTCCCGCTTTCATCCTTCCTTTCATCTGCGAAAGACTTCTTACTCCGAAATACTCCCACTTCATTCTTACCAAGTCCTAGACTCTCCCACGACTTATGGCGAGCCTTGATGGCAAGGATGTACAGATCACATATAGGTTGGTAAAAAGTAGGAGTTATTACTCTAATCCAAATTCATTCTATTATGCTTGTGCTTATGCTGGTTGCCCAGATGTATGTATACCAAACCCAAATTCCTTAACCCCGCCAAATGCAATGTTGCCTATATCCCTATGTACGGTCGAGGATCTTCATCCTCGTCGAAATGAAATGAAAAGCAGAATGAGAAGTGACGAGGGCCTGCAACGCCAGAAAATGCGGGTGAGAGGAACGTATGTATCACTCCACCAACGCCTATCCATGCCGACAGAAATGTGTTTGAAGAAAAGAAAAGTAATGGAAAAGGAAAATAAGAACGAAAAGAGAAGGAAACCAGACGCCATGTGAATGCGAAATACAAACTATAACTCCAGCGAGTATGCTCTCTCCTATTAGTGTAACTTGGTGCTCAGGACATAAGTGTCTACTGTCACCACACCCAGTACTCAGGAAATATTGTCGACTGTTACCGCCACTTCCACTCATTACAATCTAGCCTTCTTAGCAACATCCTTCTCATTCGACCTCCGACGCTCAGCGTCATCCTCGGTCAATGTCTTCTTCTTCCGGAACCGCGTCGGACTCTCAGGCTCCTCTGTCTCCATGACTGTGAAGAGGTCGGGACTCGGTTCGCGATAGGAGTGTCGATGACCAGATAGAGTTCGAGACATCCGTCGACGACCTCGAGAATTAGTTAGCGGACGACTGACTAGCTCTTGAGCGCGACCACGAGTGGGTTCGGTGATGGTGAACTTGGGTGGTGAGTGGGGTCGCGATGGTGCATCGATCAGCCTTGGGTCATCGAGTTGCATGAAGGACTCTTCTTCTTCGTCTTGAGCGGTCTCGTGATAGAGCTCGTGTAACGATTCATGGTTGTGAGCTACGTATCGAGCCCACTTCTTGGCAACCGATGACTTGAACTTGGAAGCCTTAGAAGACCTAGGTCCATCGGGAATGATGATGCCTGCACTCATAGCCAGGGCATCATATGGATCGTCCTCTTCATTCAAAGGACTGAGGAAGTGGGCGAAGGGTTCCTCGTCGATGGGAGGTAGGTCCGAATAGGGTGATCCATCGAAATCGACGCTGTCGATGCAAGGAGGGAATGAGTAGGAGCGCGAGCTGTTGCGGAGGAAGGAAGGCATGGTTTTGATGATGTCCTTCAAAGAGCGGAAATGCGAAGTGTGGCGGATGGGAAGCGAAGGCTTCGTGCTGTATTCGACTTTAACGAAAGTAAAGCTGCCTGGTAAGGAAAACGGTATTTTCCTTTCCGGCCCGCGGCCGGTCGATATGAGCAGAGGCAGTTCTTGGGAGGGCGAGGCTGGAGAGACGGTTGAAGTAGCGACGGCTTGATTTTGTATGTGGAGGATGGTTATGGATGATGAGCGCATGGAAGGATTTATATACGTGACTTCTGCATACGGCCTCTGGAAGAGCCGCGTGGAATAATCACCGAGGCGCAGCGGCATGGGTGCGTGTGCTGCCAATGAATCATACAACTGAGACAGTGGGATGGTGCCTTGAGATGAATATTGCCTAGACGAGCATAGAAATTTCGAGGGATATTTGAGTGAAAGACAAACAATGCAGGAAAATTCAACAAACCCTCCAGACCAGAATCTCCCTCGAGGACACACAGCCAGCCGAAAGGATCAGAAGGATGGCCATGGCAAATATATAGATAAAGTGCTGCAGTTCAGGCCATGCAGGGCAGACGGCAGTGCAGCACACCTACATTAGCGGAACAAGGCGGAAAAGCTTAGTTGAGCACTGACGAAAAGAGGGGAATTGCAAGGCAGGAAGGTTGAAGATGACTATGTGGTGTGGGAGGCCACTCAGACACATGATGGCTGTGGAGATAGCTGGTGGTGTGTGAGGTGGGTGCGGACTGCGAACTCGGTCATCTGGCCAGCCTCTAGGAACTTAGCACCCTGCATACATGACCTCGACAATTGGCCACACGACGCTGGTTTCGTGTTACGAGCAAACATTAATGCAGGACACCGATGATCTGCTGCAGTGGAATGCACGACGGTGCGATGCTGGTGAAGATGTCGAAGACTCGAGAGATGGAGCGGTCGTACACAATGCCTTCCAATGAGGGCGCATACGGCGCACCGAGTGGCCAATCCATGCCCTGTCAGGCGCCTTTTGCGGGGAGGACGTAGCGAGCGGCGGGTTCTGCAGCTTTCCCCGGCCTCTCTTCTTCTCTCCCACCCCTCCATCACCACCATCCAGCTTTTCATATCTAAGCCTCACACATTGCCCTCTTAGTCCGTATTCGGACGGCACATCCCAAAGCTGTCATCCACACCTCGCTATCCTCGCCATGGCGGGGCTGACTGATGTCCCTCCATTCCCATCAGCTTCGCACTTCTGATATGATTACGGTGCTGATGCATGAACGCCCGTTTGGCCAAAGGCGATCGTTTCCCCATGACATCCCCATCATTCGACCTCAAATCGAAAAGAGCCTTCCCGAAACCTTTAATCTGTTTCCCAAATCAATATTGGAGGCGTCTCAAATGGTCAATTGCACTAATACATCTTCGAAAGAACTAACCTGGGCAACCCAAAACCAAGCTGTCCGCATGCCCAGTTGTGGCTACGACATGACTTTCATTGCCATGGCGATTACCATGTACCACCAAGAACGATTCGCAATCATTCAGCTTAGCCAGCGACCTATCGATAACTAATGTGGAGGTAAACAAGTATTCCCTCGCCCTCCGACCTCCCGAAGAGGTCATAGACGACCCGATATCTTACCACCCATCACCGGCAATAGACCGACTGGGCACGTTGGAGGCGTTTAGGGAGGCAACATATGAGCTCGTACGAACTTCCTACTTCTACCGTTATCGCTGACCTCTGAGCTTACGCACTTTTTGCTAGGAGTTTGTGGAGGACTAGTCTCTGCTTACGAAGTCGCAACGTCTTCCTTCTCGGAGCTAAGCCGCACGTGGGAAACATCAAAATGCTGAAATGTTCGCCTACCGCGCGTCCAAGTTAATTCAACTTCTACCATTACTAAGACGATAGTTCGATTATTCCCGAAGAGTGTTATGCCTTCATATTTTCGGTCTGTTCCGAACGAAGTCCAGAAAAGTCCACTCATCCTCTCCGTTCATCTTCACCGACATGTGTCAGCTAGAATGGCTACTGGCCTGGAACGCCACCGGCCTTCACCTGCATCGATTGTCATAAGGCATACCGTGGGGTGCAGAAGTGATAGCTGCCAAACAACAGAAATGGAAATACAGTCCAGTGGCCTGCTCAAAAGTAATATTTAGGATGAATACATTCAGCCCTACCAAACTCCCGTCCCCATGTAATAGCAAAAGCGGTGAGAGACAAATCAGAGTGGGTCCTGAAACTTGGTCCTTATTCCCTTCGATTCTTATCATGACATCCCGAGGTCATGCGAGACGGGTAGGGCTGCATAAGGCTGTACAGAGTAGAATTCTTACTAAAATATGAGTAGTACCTGTCTACCTGTACCGGTCTACCTCCCTACCTCCCTACCTCCCTACCTCCCTACCTCTACCTGTCTACTGGTACCTCCCTACCTCTACCTGTCTACCGGTCTACCCCT
>AJFK01000737.1:0-18894 GCA_000467715.1 Hysterium pulicare CBS 123377
CATGCGTGAACGTTGCATACATTGCTAGGCCTCCTGCAGGGGCAATGAGCGCGGATAATATCAAGATAGAGTGTAACAAATTGGATGACTACAATTTTAGTCTGTTTAATGACCAGATAATTTCAGGCAGGCAGCAACAAATTTGAGTGTAGCTAAAGACCCCTCGTATCAGTGAAAGGGTTCAAACATAGGATATGGGACCACATGATATCCGCTGTACTGATAAAGAGTGATTTGAAAGTAACAGTTATCTGTCTGCATATAACACTCACCCAAGGATTCTTCCATCTTCCAACAAGCCAATCTCATACCACGTCACCCCTGGAATCAGCTGTCTAAAGACATTACGTTTTTGATCCTAGGCCACAATCATCAATTCCCAACTCTTTACTATAAAGCCATTCATCTTAAACCTATCTCGTCCCCACCGAATTCTTCCCTACCAGTCATGGCCCATTCCTTCCTCGAACTGGAATCATTACCCGATATTCCGGTAGCAGTTTTGAGGACATATCCCAAGCACTTTTTGAAGTGGAAAGTTCGAGAGATAGACTCCTCCAGATATGACATCACATCTGAGCTTGCTACGCTTGCAGCACAGTTTGATAAGAATCTGGCTGAGATTGACGACCTGAAGCATCATAAAGCCGTAAGTGTGCACACGTTATTTCTACTTTGCCAAGTGGAAAGTCTGACACGCTGCTGGTGTAGGAGCTATTCGAGGCTATGAATGCTCTCCAATATGGGCAAGCTCGGCCTGATAATGCTCGACCACCCGCGTCGAGTACCTCCAGTGAACCTACTTCAAATTCGACCGCGTCCTCTGGGGATTCAGCGCCTAATGGTGCAGAAGAAGTCTTGGAAATGCAACTTCTTACTTCAAACGCCCAAGGAGCTACAGTAACTATATCTGGAGTGTCAAGATCACTCGGCCAGGCATTGGAAGACTCCCGCACGTTAGTCAATGACAAGAATGTTCCACCTTTTATCATCGAGAAACCCGCGGGCAAGTTTGTAGAGCTTCGTTGTCCACTTTGCAACGGAAACTCGGGGTTGCACCAATTCCGAGCAAATAAGTCTATTCAAGAGATCCGAGGCTTCAAAGGCCTTACTGCGTTTGTGGCGCACATACGGGGAAAGCATAAGCACCGAGCAAATTTTGAGGAAGTGTTTGAGATGTGTACATTGCGGAGCTTCACAGCACAGGAGATTGACGCATTAAGCAAAGCCGACCCAAGCGCTCCAAAAGTGACATACATTGTTACAGTGAAGGGAGCGGATACGGAACGCCGTCCAAAACACTATGTCCCCGCTCTTGCAACGAGTGCTATCAACTCCACTCGTTCGGACGATCCCGTTCTGCTAAAAGCTGCTACTACAGTTGCGGCTACGGGTCCGGTTTCCGTGGCACTTGAGACTCAGCACCCAGAAATAGCTTCCTTAACCGGCGAAGACGTTCCTCCTTTCGTTGGAAAGTCGAGTGAAGCTCTTTTCAGGTTAACCTGTTATATTTGCGGCGTTATACCGAACATGGGTAACCCTATGGTTCAGAGATCGGAGGCAAGGGTTGTACAAGCTCATATATGGTGCAATCATAACGTGTGGCTGTCTATTGACCAGGTTTTTGCAGACTGTCCTTTACAAGAGGTTCTCGTGGCCAATGCTGAAGGGTTTTGAATGGGAGGCGCCACTGCCTTGTTGGGTCAGCTCCTGAGACCGACACAGTGAGTATAGAGGAGAAGTGGGATGAACACGAGACTATTGTCTGTGGATTGTTAGATCTAAGAGCAGAACAGACAAGCCGGTCGCTATGATCATGAAGTCGGAAGGATTCTGGGCAGCAGACTAGAGAACGCAAGCTAATTGGAAGCAAGTCAAAACAACAACAGTACTGATAGTTCACGATGATGTATTTCGCTTCGCGGAATGCGTTATAGGATACTAAATTCGCGCTGTCTCAAGTGACGCAGTGCAATGTCTAGCCCGCGCACGAAGGAACTTGATTCGTGTCTTTGAATTGTTCACGAATGTAAATGTACTGTACATTTAGTTACCCCTGAGCAATATTGGAAGTCTGTGATCGTCTACCCTCGATGTCTTTTTCATGCTCAATCTAAGTTACTCGTAGCTGGTTTCAGAGGTTGCATGGACGGTTACGTCACCAATGCTTGATAAAGTGAATGCCCACTGTTAAGGGAGGCATTTTACTGTCTAGACTGCGTGAGTCTATCCCCACAACTTCATACCTTTTCATCCTATCACCACCCCAATCAACGAGCTATCTTTGCTCAATACTCGATGAACCAAGATGGCGACCCCTGAACAACAACATCGATTGGACGCCATGCGGCGCAAGATCGACGAGATATACTCCAGAGAACAAGAGATCACGGCCGAGCAGATACAGATCAATGAACGTCAGCAGATTCTACGCGAGCTGCATGCTAAACTTGGACACAAAAAAGAGGTAAAAACAATCCATGTTTAGATATTCTGAGAGTCTGAGTGCTGATACTAATGTCCAGGTGATCACACGCGTTCTTCGTGAGAAAGAAGAGGACAGAATGGAAGTCGACAGGGACCAGAGCCAGAAAGAGGATGGCCACCAGCAGGGACTAGAAGATGAACATTCCGAGCTCAAAAATTCAAACGCCATTTCGGACGATACTGAAATGGATCTTGATATTCCTGCGCCAGTCTTTCACCCACCAAGAGCAGCTTCTGAGCCTTTCGGTCCAGCGTCCTCGCACTGGAACAAAAGATTTCACTACTCTGGAACACTTCATCGCGCAGATCTATACTCCTTTACTCCAAACGCTAGAGATCTCTCATTGGGACCATCGTTTGTCAAGACCACACCCCGCGCCGTCCAGAAGCCGGTTGGGGCTCAATTAGAGCAGAACGGAAATCTCTCGTTGGGTTCTTCCGTCACTAATTCCGCACATTCTGATGCTCAGGAAACACTTGCGACTCATACAGAGCAGAACAGTGAGCAACACCTTCGAAGGTCTACAAGAAAACCTGGCGCCGACGTTCCGACATACAACACGAAAATTCTTTCGGGTACGGCGAGACATACATGTATTCAATTCCTTCCCAAACATCACAAAAACGTATACAGAAATCCACATTTCCGCTCATCAAGACAGGATCAGCACGATGGGCAGGATCAAGATCAAGCCTGATGAGGTTGAGGAGAGGGCTAGAGTAGGCTTATTCCTCCAAAGACGGTTAGAGGTACCAATGCATGGGCGAAGGTTTGATAGAAGGCTTTTAGCACAGATTTTGGAGGATTTGGGGTTGTTGGTAGCTGGTAGCTGGCTAGCTGCTTTATGGGAAAGTGTCCAACATAGTCGAGAACAGAGAGCTATCTCATGTTTGCACGGATACAAAAAGTCTACATGCTATCTAAGTCACATAGAAAACTCATGGATATATCCATATTTGGTCCTTTTTTTTTGGTGATCTATGCCGTCCTGTGTTCAATGCCTTTAAACGTTGCTAAACGAGGTCGGGGTAAGACTCGAATTACAGGTACAGACAGACTTGGAGCACCAAAACATGTCCAGTTGCAGAGACAACAATTTAACATCCTGAGTTTTATGGAGTCACCAAGTCTGAACCCCAACCTCGTGTTATTTATGTTCGTATATGCTGCAGCGGGTACATACAGGTCAAGCCCGCTAGGATAGCGTTGCAACCATATTTGCAGTATTCGATAGCACAAATTGACCAAATAAAACTATAGAAAGATTTAAACAATCAATCAAATGCTCTTTCGAAAATCAATTGGAATACAAGTTGTTTCTACAACAGAAACGTAGTCACTGATGCACCCCCAACGTGGACCCCCCACCAAAATAAAACGAGCCGAGCACGCGCACCTTTCACTGGCTTTGTACCTAGGCACATTGCACCTCAAAAGAAGCTAGATAGACATAAAGTCTCTTGGATGGGGCTTATCCGTCGCCTGCTGCAACCTTATATTTTGTGTTTGGACGCGATGTGAAAGCCCCTTCCCAACCACAGTGTTTCTAGTCAATTCAACAACATTATCCCGGATATCCACCTTCTTTACTACAGCACACTCAACCTACATTGTGTTATCTTGTATAGCCTGCATCTAAAATGGCGTCTCCGCTTGATAACATCAATCCCGCGTTCAACACACCAGATTCAGATTTTGGCCGTTTTCCAAGACACTACCTAAAGAGCCTTGTAAAAGAAGTCGATGACAATCAAAGAGTGATCGCCTCCGAACTAGATCTCCTAGCCGCTCACTACCGAAGGAATGTGAATACTCTGGCTGAGATGAGACGCACTAGGCTTGTACGTATCGCGTTGACGCTCGCTCTCTCGACATGAAGTACTAACATGTCCTTGCCAGGAGCTAAACAGCGCATATATGGCACTTCGGCCAAATCCCAGAGTGCACTACGGAATTCCAACAACATCGATGGTACCACGCCAGACATCCAAACCCTCCAATGGGTTTTCCGTGGAAACTGATGCCGACACCACCCTCTCCGATATCGAAATGACTACGGATGCCACGGATCCTATAGAGCTTCCACGCGCAACCCGTATGCAAAAGCTTCCAGCAGCGAACAATCAAGCTACCAGTCCCGATACTTCGATGGATACTGCGATTACCTCAGCGAAGCCCGAATCGTACCCTCCGAAAACAAGAGTTCCCACCAAAATGAACACACGGACAAGAGTCGCTGTGCCTGGTACCCGTGAATGGGAAAAGCAGCAAACTACTTCTACAGGCTCTAAGAACTCTGCTCTAGCAGCTAAGATACCAAAGAAAAAGAATGCGGCGCCAAACCATGCAGTCATTGAGACGGACCTTCAAACCGATACCACAGAGAACTATGAGCCGGGAGACATTATCCCTATGGAAGACGGGGATGATTTCCCATCCTTTATGGTAGCAACAAGCAATGGCAATTGGGCTCAGCTTACGTGCAATGTATGCGGCGGTAATTGCAATGTGACGGAGACCAACGAAGTCGCCAGAATTAGGGCGTTCAAAGGACTCGCCGGGTTTAAAAACCATCTATTGTTTTGCCATGGCATCAAATACACGACGGAAGAAGTCCTGGCCAAATGCCAGACGGATGGTTTCTATCCAGAGGAGATTCGAGAAATGAAGGACCGCATACTAGAGAAATACGGTATCAACTACGTCGTTGCCGCCGGTAAAGCCGTGCATAATCCTGGCTCGGCCACATCGACGGCGGAAGCAACTGATGGCCAGAATTCTGATGCCGCATCTGCATCCAAGCCGAATCTTCATCCAGCAAAGAAGCCTCGCAGGAAGAAGACCAAGAAGGGGAAGGCAGCACTTCCTGTTTCAAAAGTCCAACATCGTGGAGCCGGGGCACAATCTGAAAGTGAGGACTTTCCGGTCCGGAAGTATCCATTTATCATTCCCGTGTCTGGAGGTGGATATATGGAGCTATGTTGTCCCGTTTGTTTCGGTAACTCCGAGAGGAGTGGTGGTCATTTGAAAGGAATCAAGGGGATAATCCGCCACTGTTGGGCAGCGCACAAAAAGCGAGTTACCGCAGAGGATGTGCTTGAGTGTGGTTTGCTTTGGGACACGGACGGTCGGCCTGAAGCAGAAATTTCTATCTCATATACTGACTTCAGAAAGGAGTAGGTTCGAGTAGGGCGCAAATGCAGTCTGGGTGGATGAATGGGAAAGCGGACTGCTGGGAGCGATACGATACGTGCGATAAGGTCGTCAAGAAGGGTTGGAGCTGGCACTGGAGGTGATTTCGGCGGAGTGGATGTTTGTTGAACTTTCTGTATGATTAAACGTTGTTTGCAGTTGCTGCTGTGCTTATTGTATTCTCTGGCCGAAAGCTACATGAGCTCCGAAGCATAAATAAGGACAACTACGTACTCTATTTCCACATTGGTACACATTATGGTAGTAACAAAATTTGACGTCTTGCCAAGTGAGATTACAATCTGTGTCTTTTCTTGAAATCGAACTGCATACGCCGTCTAAGTCCCCTCCGATATTCCCAAACTGTCCCTGATCTGGCGCCACTGCTCCCACATTTGTCCTTCGATAGCCATACCACCAGATTTAGTGCTTTTCGCAGTCATGGTTCATGAATACGTTGAATCTCGTGTCTTTCTCATCATGTGTGAAGAGACAGTGGCGTCTACCGCAAGAGTCGGGGAGCTCTGTGCCTAGATACATCAAGGGGACTTGCATCTGGTAATTGCAAGATGCTTCCAGTTGATGCGACGGGTCAACACAGTCTACTGTATGCATTTTTTCCTTTAGGAACAGCTTGTTAGTATGGGGTACACTGATCTAGGACGCTAAAGTGGTTAAGACACTGACATAACAGATCGCTGCCAGTTTGCAACCTCCACGAACTCCACACTCATGGTTTGCTAGATTGCACGGACATATGCGTAGCAGAGCAGAGAAGTCCGATTGTTTCTGTTCCTGGACTTGGGTCAAGTTTGGCACAAAGGCGGGTATTCTGCTATGATTATGTCAAGCTAGTCAACCGCTCGAGATGGGATATTTGCTTACAGAGTCATTGTATTCAATTTGGGTGGAGCGCTTCCAAATCTGTTGAGACTTCTATCAGGGGACAGTTCTCGTTTGCGCTTAGGGTCCATCATCATGGTATTTTGGCGGGTACCACTGACTCCAAACGCTTCTGTACCACTAAGTTCGTCATTAATTGTCGGGTTTAGCGGTTCTACGGTGGGCCTTCGAAGAGGGATGGAGCCTCGCTGTTCGGGACCATCGATGTTGAGTTGGCTGCGTTGGTAGATAAGTGGCACTAGCTATAAGTTAGCAGGAGAAAGCCCGTTAGCTGACAGGATAGACTTACCATGGTAACCATATGCACCTTTCCGAACAATACTCTCGGCTTCTGCATCATCAAGTATCTTATATACGACATTGCCCAGAGTACATTTCATCCCTTGGTGGGCATGTTGGAAATGCGCACGGAACCCTTGAGCACCCTTGAAGAATCTTGATTGGTCGTCCGCGCGATGGTGCTCAAGCCGAGACGCATTGCACGGCGGGGTGCAAAGCTTGCATCTTAATTCGAGAAGCTTCCCATCTGGTCGCTCGACTATCGTCGGATATAGGGGGTGAGTCTTCCAACGTCCCAGCGGCTCGAAAGATTCCAATGGCATCGGTTCATGATGTTGGATACTCGTGTCTAGTGTATCGCGAGCAACTATTCGTGCGCCGATCACTTGATTATCAGGGAATGGTGCTATATCAGCTGTATGGGGATCTCTGTGAGAATTGACGATATTGTTGGTCATTGGTAGGCCTGGGGAGGCTGGCATTCGGTTGCTAAATGAGAAGGCTTGAGGAACCGCGAGGCTGTTCGCAGCAGGATTGCTACGTGATACAGGCAGCGTACCAGCGGTTGTATTCGAATCAGGGGAAAAAAGAGTGGTCCTGGGCTCCTAACGCAATGATCGTAGTTAGTTGAAGCTAGAGCTTGATTGTTAAATTAGACCAAACTCACCTTTGACGGTCCGAACCGAGGGGTAAGATGCTGAAATAGATTGTTGTTAACCATCTCATAACTTCGCCTCTCTTCCTTCTGCACATCCTCAAGCTCCTGTTTCATCCTCGCCTGCACCTCTTGCATCGCTTGCTCGTGCCTGAGCTCAATCTCCCGGCGCCTCTGCTCGGCAGCTTTTGCAATCTCAGCTTTTTCTCGGTCACCGTGACCCATGAGCACATAAAAGCGGCGCATCTCGTTGTCCTGGTCGTTTCCTGCCATCTCGTTTCAGGGGACTAGCTATACGCTCAGGGGGTGGGTGTAAAAGGGAAGTGTAGGTGGGAGAAGTGCACGTCGAACTTGTATACGCGATCAGTGGGCGGAACAACGTTAACGCGGCCATTCACTCTTTCCCGTAGGGCACGTGAGGCCCCTCGGCGAAGCAAGAACCCGGGTGTACTCACAGGTAGATTTGTCTTTATACACGCTCTACATATAACGTTTGGTCTATGCGTCGCTCTTGAAATCCAGTTCCCATCCTCGACTGGACCTCGATGGATTGAATACGGTAGATGTCTGAATTGGGGTAGGGTGGTAAAGCTTCAGGTGTAGAGCTCTCTTAATGCAAGCTTTTAATTTAGTGGTGACTGCTGTGCTTTATATACCTATTGTTAGGGGACTTGTTAAGCTGATTGCTTGTAGTAAGTACTTGACTAATGATTGCTGAGATATTGATCATTTGAGCAATGAAGCAAGCAGCAAGCGGCGATCACTTGATGCATGCTGGAGAAGGAACTTGAAGGATTGAGGAATCATGTTTGAGACCTAAGGAAAGCTGTACCTCGTGCCAGCGTATGCCGTCGAGACCTCCAATCAAGGAGCAATGGAAAGCTGAACTATACTCTTTACTAACCTACTTCCCTAACTCTATACTATATTATAACTTTAGAGAAAAAGTCTAGATTAGAGAATTATCTAGAGTTATAAGTATTAGTAGTACTATTTAGAAGTGAGGAAAAAGCCTGCACAAGGGAACGCATTCCTAGATGACGCGCTGAGCCGGAACAATGGAACGCCCAATCATTCCTCTTTCCGCTACCTCTTTACAGCGACATAATCCAGAATGAGAAGTCCCGAATGCGTAATTCTGTCCACCGTCACGCGTTAGCAACAATCATCCTACTTGTACAAACTCATCAATGACTTACCCAGCTAACAACCCCAGAACCCCAACCGCAATCCAAGGTGCGAAATTGTGCCATCCAGAGTTGATATCAATAGCCGCACCTAACAGCAGCCCAACCATAATGGTCAGATCAATTGCGATGTGGGCCGCAGGATGGATACCACGTTTATTCGTAATCAAGGTAATGAACTCCGCCGCGTTCCATAGGAGAGTAAAGGGGAACTGATCCACGAACAGCTTAAATCAGCATGGGGTGCTATCTAGAGATAGAAGAAGAGGGAGAGAGGAGTTTCCATACAATGGAGATAGCGGTTATAGTCCAACCGCATGGTTCACCCTCGCACTTGTTATTGCCAACGGCAAAGGCTAGCTCCACGATAATGGCAGTAACGATGAGAATGGTGGCGAAGAGGCGAAGATACAGTCGTTGTGAATGTAGGGCATAGCGTTGTTTGACGGGTGTCAGTCGAGGAGGTAACTCTTGCTGTTCTCGACCTGTACTGCCTTCGATCTCGTCGAGAGGGATATAGGATTTGTAGGCTGGAGGAGCAGCAGTTGAGCTGGTTGGGAAGGCGTTATACATTTTCAAAGAGACGGATTTTCAAAAAGAATGAAAGACTTCAAGTAGATCGGACGATATGTAAGATAGCTCTGAATGAAGTTTAGGACAGAGGAGGTTTAGATACTTATTCTTGGCCTAGTGGGTATACGAACTATGGATTGCGCTGCGCCCTCCTGCATGAAACTAATCCGGCTCTTTACAGCGAATGGGATGATCATTGAGGACAGCTCGCATTTGCTCTAAGCACTGCCCATTTTGTGTTTTTTGGTGTTGTGGCTGTGAGGTAGTCCGTCCGCATTGAAGGATTGAGTGTGGAACCAAGACCCCTGCAAATCTGCCCTTTCGGCATTTACTTAAGTAAAGGATCGTGCTGTAATATGCTTAAACTGATCCTCCTGATCGCTTAGCTGCCCTTTCAGTACAACTTCTTAACCAGCGCTGTAACACTATCATACAATTGACCATCCTCCTGGCCGGTCGCTCTCTTGACGATTACTGGAAGCTGGTCATCTCCAACTTTGTAGCTCTTCAAATCTGCATCGAGTTCCAATTTCTTCACAAGTATCAGTATTGCGTCGCCAACCTTTTTCGCATCGTCAACATCGTTCCCGCTCCTGCTTTGCCCAATAAAGGGCAGGATTCTGGCGATCTGAGAGGCACTGTCCGGATCCTCTGCTTTCAACTTTACGACGTGCCCTAGGGTGAGACATGATGTGACACCATGAGGTATTCCATACGGAGACCCAAGCGCATAACCGAGCGAGTGCGACAGACCCAATCCACCTTTAAGGTTCGTCCCCAGGAAGCCCAGTGATGCGAAAGCAGCAAGTTGGAGATTCGTAATTACATTCTCATCCTTAGGATTCTGCTTGTACTTCGGTAAATACGTGAAAAGAGAGGAGGCAGCATTGAGCGCCATCTGCCGCGCGGGCATCTCAGACGCAGTGGGATGATACATGAGTTCCACAGCATGGTCGAGCGCTCGCAGCCCAGTCGACATCCATAGCTTCGGAGGAGTATGGATTCCAAACTTTGCATCGTATATTACGACGTGCGGAGGGAGTTGCTCGCCCCTGACTCCTGTTTTCATACCATTTGATTCCGTATAGCCTGCCATTATTGTACACTCAGCAGCGCTCAGTGTTGTTGGAATTGTAATGTGGTATAGGTATTTGCCGGTCTTGTCGTGGAGTCGGTGCGATATGGCTTTTGCTGAGTCAATTGGACTTCCACCGCCAATACTGATTACAGTGTCAATTTTATCATCTTTACTGACAAGCTGAGTAGCTTCATCGAGATGGGCGACCGGCGCGTGTTCTCCTATCTTAGAGAATGTTCCCGCGTGTCGCTCTTCCCCCAGCAGATCCTCAACTTGCTTAACCAAAGGTGTTTTTGTCGCTAGAGAGTTTCCTGTGATGATGAAAGCTTTAGATGATGATGATGGAAGGGCGTCGAGAAGATGCTTCGATACTGAATCAGGTCCATACCAGAGCTGTTGGATCTGGGCCGGCTTCCAGAGACCTGAGAGAGGATTCGTAGTTGCTTCTGTCATTTTGTACGAGCTCTTGTATCTACGAACTGGAGTGAAGCTCGATCTACAGGAGGAAGAATTCGGAGAGTATGGGAATCGGACGTTGATGCTCAGAGGGCGTGGAGAGATGGAGGTGATGCTCCTCTTCGTAATGACGCAGTTCGTTTTCAAGCCAAACCCCGCGGAACGGAGTATTTTTGGAATCAACGGCTTCAAAGACATGAACGCCGAAGTCTCGGCTCTTAAAAATGGGGGTTCAAAGATAATAGTTCCTAGCCCTGGCTCCTTTCGAATGGAAGGTCATCAAGGCTGGGGAATGATGGAAATCATGAGGGGAAGATCAGACATAAATGCGGAATGGTTCCGAACCGAGGTTTATTTACATCACTATCGTCATTTTCAATACTTCAACTCCAATGCGTTGGAAAGAAAGCCATTATATAAGACCCTTTGGTTAGATCAAAGTATCTATAGAATGTAACGCAGACCTGCCATGATCTCAACCTCCAGTTACCTAAGAATTCGAAGTAGACCACTGTCTACGGCTCCTTTGAAACGGTATGAAGCGTTAATAGTGGATACGGACTTCTCATGATGCATATAAACTTATCAACAGCGTTCCTGAAAGCTTGAGCCCTACATATTGGTGTTGAAGATTGGTGTTGGAGATTGGTGTTGATGAAGTTCAAAGAAGCTCCTTAGACTAATGCCAAGTGGAGCGCTCCCGAACAGGAAACGCTTCAGGTACTCCAAATCAGCCAATCCTCCCCCAAAACATAAACATCTCCAACACCCAAACTTCCAGAGTCCCGGAAACACTCTGAACAACTCAATGGATTCTCTAGCCTCCTATCTCCCACCCCACGAGGGTCTCCTCCCAAAATGGCTCCTTCTGGTACGTATTCCTCTGTCTACAACCTCAGGGAAGCCAGCTAATTAAAATGCCCACCCAGGTCTCCGCAATCTCAATCGCAAACAGCATCCAAGCCTACACAACCCTTCACTACACCCAGCGCCTCTACAACGGCACCTCTCCCTCCCTCGCCCGCGCCCCCGCCGGAACCCCCTCCCGAACCCTCAAAACGCCCTCAAGCTCCTCCCCCGAGACACCGTCCCTCGTCACTCCCCTACAAGCCCGCACTTTCGGCACCTGGACGTTTCTCTCGAGTATTGTGAGGTTGTATGCGGCGTATTATATTGATGATCCGGCGGTCTATCAGATCGCGTTGTGGACGTATGGGATTGCGTTTGCGCATTTTGTGTCGGAGTGGTTGGGGTTTGGGACGACGAGGTGGGATGGGCCGTTGAAGGGGCCGGTGGCTGTTAGTACGGGGAGTTTGGTTTGGATGTTTATGCAGTGGGGATATTATGTAGGTTAAGGCATGAGGAAGTGTGGCTGGAGGGGACGGACGTGAGTTGAGGCTGGGTGGATTCCTTGCATGTTTGGGAGCATTCATTGTCTCACTGAATGGAAGAAGTTACTTTAATACATGATGAGGTTGTAATGATTGGGATTCTGGACCATGTTTCAGATCTCGGGCCAGCGAGACCCAATAGTTCTATATCAGGTATCATACGGTCTACTTCAATTAAGTACATTGAAGTATATCTGGATTCTATCCGCAATTGATGTTATTGTAGCTTCTTCCGATAGAGTTCTCCACCACACTTTCGTAAGCGATCTGCAGCTTGCTCCGGGGTGATGTCTCGCTGCGGTTCAGCCATCATTTCGTAACCCACTAGGAATTTCCGGACGGTGGCGCTCCGTAATAGAGGCGGATAGAAGTGAATGTGGAAGTGACTCGCTTCTATCTCCCCTTTGGTACCTTCTAGAGGAGCTTGATGTAGTCCCATGCCTATCTCAGTCAGCTTTTTGCTGTGGATTTAATAGACAATTTGAAACCTACTATATGGGAATGAAGTTTCGAACAGATTGTCATATCGTCTTGTAACCTCCGCAATGGCTTCTGCCAAACCTGCTCTCTCTTCATCATTAAAGTCGACTAAAGCTCGCTTGTGCTGCTTGCTAACAATCATCGTCTCAAAAGGCCAGACTCCCCACCATGGACACACTGCGATGAAGGATTCGTTCTCGAATACTACTCTCTCTCTTTTTGACGACTCGAGTGTTGCATAATCTTCGAGTAGATTTGCTCCACCCCGTTCTTGCCGATACTTCTGGAGCTGCACAAGCTCAAGTGCTGGTTCTTCTGGCAAGCTCGTCGTCGTCCACACTTGACCATGTGGATGCGGATTCGAGCAGCCCATGGCAGAACCTTTGTTCTCGAATATCTGCATGTAGCGATATTGAGCGTCAGGAGCAGCAAAGCTCTTGTCATGGCTCCCTGGTGGTCCAGTCGTAGGGTGGGCAATTTGAGCGAGGGGCGATTTAGGACTTAGATGGGCGGTGTAAAGCTTCGTCCATGTTTGAATGATTGGTACGATCTCCGAGGGAGACATGTCTGCCAGAGTGAGATGATGAGCTGGCGAGAACGTAATCACGTAGCATTTGCCAGTAACAGATTCGGCACGAAGTAGCAAACTTGACAGACCTGATCATGTGAGCTTAAGTGATCTCGTGGATAAGTGGATCGTAACCTACTTCCATTGTGGTCTTCGGATTTGTAGTCATCTTGCTCTTCTTTTACCGCGCTGTAATCGTTGACGAAGACGAATGTCTTGTCATACTTGGGATTGACGTCTCCTTGCGCCCGCTTATTACCGGGACACAGATAACACTATCCATGTCTCAGAACTTGACAGCTACGAGGAGTAGAACTAGAGAGGAACTCACTGAAGGGTCATATTCTGGAAGAGTAGACTTCGACGCTGCTTCCTGCTGTCCTCTATGATAATTAGCGTTGAGGCTCCACCAATTTCGAGCCTTTACCCAACTCACTGCCAGGGTCTCTTGGTCCGGTGCGGCGAAACTAAAACCCAGCTGCCACGTAGAGGATTATATCGTCTGTGAGAAATGTCGTCCAGAATGGAATCAGGCATTTCTTCAATTCTTCCAGGCATCAAAATGAGGAGGAAAGGATTTCGCTGAGGGTGCAGCCTCCAAAGCCGTTGAAAGACCTAATATATATGGGTGACGGGATGTTTAGGCGCTAGTAAGGACAAGCTTTTGGTGGCTGACACCTCCTCGAACAGGAAGACTATCCGTTGGACGCGGGCCGGAATTTCTCCGAAAAAGGCCAGCAACAGAAGGAGCTGTGGAGCTGCAACCACCAGCGAGATATTGCCGGCGTTGCTCCCCTACTATCACCGGCATACTTTCGATTCCATAGACACCATGGCGGCAATGATGCCAAGTTCATCGACCTCGCAAAATCCTTACGACCAATACGACAACGATGCAGTGGAACGAGATCTTATAGACCCAGATGATGGTATGCTGTGTCTGGCAGACATGGCTATACTTGTGCTGATCATACTCAATAGCTACGTTAGATGACTTGGACGACCCCTTACAATCTACTTCAGATCGCGCTCCCCTGACTGGAAATATCGGGTCACGACAAAATAATGCCAACACGCAATCCTATCTGACATCTTCGATACCTGGAGAGGATCGCCGCGCTCCTACGAACACGATTGATGAGACGGTATGGGAAACACTATCAAGAGACCTTCTAGCCATCTGGGAAAAGATGAAGCAGGTCCTGTACCCAAAATACCTGCTGGGTGGAATGATGCAACGCGGCGGAGGAATTGGCGCGGCTGAAAGAGGAGAAGCCGAGGGATTTGGTGACGGTATCAGGGGCCTGGCAGGACGGTGGCCGGATGCAGATGTCATTCTACAAGGCGGAATGAGCGAAGGGCTGCGGGATTGGGACCTTTGGTATGTTGTGTTCTTGCCGACATCGTGGAGGATTGTGCTTATGCAACGATAGGGGTCCTCTCGTGTTTTGTCTCCTCCTCAGCCTCTTCTTATCAAGGAGAGCGAAAGACGAACAGAAATCACTCGTCTTCTCTGGCGTCTTTGCGATGGTATGGATAGGGGAGGCAGTTGTGACTATGCAGATAAAGCTTCTCGGTGGAAATATGTAGGCATTTTTGAAACGTTTTGACGTGATAGCCAACTAATGTGTATACAGATCTTTCTTCCAGTCCGTTTCTATCATTGGCTATACCCTTTTCCCTCTCGTCATTGCATCTTTGTTGAGCGCTGTTGGTCTACACCCGATACCTAGGATTCCCATTTACCTGGTCCTTATCGCGTGGTCACTAGCGGCAGGGGTCAGCATATTGGGCGGATCTGGTGTGGTTAGGAATCGCGTGGGGATTGCCGTATACCCTCTATTTGTGTTCTACATCGCGTTGGGTTGCTTGTGCTTCATAAGCTAGACAAGGCCCCTTTGGAGCATTGTATCATTACTACTATGCTTTTCAGTGATTATTGTTGGCGGAACTCGATCGAGCATGTACTGATAGTCGGCGTTATTCGTGGCTTGCTGAGCTGTGAGCTGTTCAACTTTGGCCTTGGCGAAACACTCACAGTCTAAGACACCAAACGGAAGTAAGACAGTGCGGACTTGACAGAGTTGATTCATATTTGCTAGCGAACGAAGAAACTGGTGGACCAGGAGTTGTGAATACCCAGGTACGAAGTACAGACTGGATGCTCTCGTCATTTAAGTTTAGCCGTAGATTCCCCACCACACATTACGGCATTGGCCTTCGAGTCTCCCCTCCCACATCATCTGGAAGCGCGAAGTCATCGCTGTCTGCCATTCAGAACGCTGGACGCGCGAATCCCTTATGCCAATGCTCGCCTCTACGCGTAGCTGTACAACGTGTTAAATTTGACTCTTACGCCAAAACACTTGAGCTTCGATTTCGTCCATGCAAGGTTTCCCGTGCCAACAAAGCGCCGCTTTGACCTTCGCCTTCACCTCAAATCTTGAGCGCTTTCGCCTGTACTCGGCCGCAGAATCCCCTTTTCGATTAATCAATATCTTGATCTAGTCGTCAATCACGACGTCGGTTTCCACTTCCCTTGAGGACCTTGTTTCGTACTCACGAGGTCCTAGGGTCGCCTGTACATACCCAGCCGACGCTGTGACTTATCTTCTTGGTACAGTCCATGACCCTCACTGTGGCTGCTATTCACTAATAGCGGTTCGTTATTCCCATACAGATATCTCGATTTAAATTCCAAGCCCTCACGTTCACGGTCCAACCTCACACGAAAGCGGTACTCACGACCACGGTTGCACCTCGAGACCACATACCCTCAACGTCCGCTCAATAAGCCTCCTCACACCACCTTACAACTACCCAAGCTCTCCCCATCCCCACACTCGAATGAGGATGACGCGATCTTCACAACGTCACGGCTCGCCGCAGCCTTCCATGGAGCAAAATGACTCCCCGATAAACACTCGAGTGGCCTCTTCGGCATCACTAAATGCGCTGTCAGCGACAAACAGCGATACTGAAAATGGAGAGAGGCCCGTCCGCGAGAAATTAAAAAAGACTACGATTGCTGGCCAATCTTCTGACGACGCCGCACCTTCTGATCATCCAATGGGCGACACAACAAGCAACGTGGAAACCAAACGCGAAGACGATATCACATTAAGCTCAGATAGCGAGCGGGGGAGACTAAGACGTAAGCGAAGCTTCGAGGACTTCGAAGGCGATCCAGTTGCCGATAAGCAATCTGAAAAGCCAGAGAAACATACTCGCAAAAAGTCCCGAGATATCAAGCACTCAGACATAGAGAGTGCTATAAGAAAGACTTCAGCTGAGAGTTCCGTAGGCAGGATCGAAGAAAATGATAGCGAAGAACCTTTGAATTCCACCGAATCGCAAGAAATGGAGACCGAGCAGTCCGACGCATGTAAGTCAGAGAAACCAACAGTGGCACAAAACGGCTCCGACAGGCGTACCACGCCCGAGACAGAGACTACCGGGAAAGAAGATGGCTCGGTTCTCAGCCCCAAGAATAAACGTAGTCGTGCCGCGTACCTCGAAGGTCAGAATAAAGACGATCTCCTGCCCACAGCAGAGGGGAAAGAGACATTGGCCGATGCAGGCGATGCTGCTACCAAACCAGAGACCGCTACCAAGCCTAATGGTGCTGCAGAAGATGAGCGCAATCCCAAACGGTATCGAGAGAGCAGCAGCCCTCAGCTGCAAGCAGGGCAAGAGGAGAAGCCGAAGCAATCCAAGGTAGAATGTTCCATGTTCGCCTTGATGTCACAAACTAACACCCTGTCAGCTTCCCCCAGGCAGCGGGTTTGCAAATGTCTCCAGTACCTCCCCATTTGCGGCTCTATCGCCTAGCGCACAGCCCACCGAATCGTCAGCTTCAAAAGATGCTCCGCAATCTTCATCTGATAAATTCAAAGCATCCGGCTTCGGATCTTTTGCTTCATCGACTTCTCCACTAGGTGCCCTTGGCGGATCTGGTTCGAATTCGCCCTTTGTTGCAGCCGGAGCTAGTAGCAAGCCTGCCCTATCAAGTTTTGCTTCTCCACCAAGCACGACAAACGCATCGGGAAGTGGGTTTGGAGCACTTCCAGCATCGGGCCAGTCAGTCTTTGGTAGCAGTGCTCTCGGTGGAAAGACCTCTGGATTCGGAGGTGGATTTGGCGGTGGGTCTAGCAGTGGCTTTGGCGCTCTTCGACCAGGCGGGCTATCGAGCTTCGCTGCACCTGGTGGTTCAGGAAGTATCACAGGTTTAAGTGCAAAGCCCGCCAAAGCGTTTGGAGCTGCGGCAGGGGGAGATGAGGAGGAAGATGGAACTGGCGAGGAAGACGACGAAGATGGCGAGGAAGGAGATATAAAATCCCCGGGATTCGAGGAAGACCAGGTGGATAAACGGTTTTATGAGCAAGAACGTAAGTTTATCCGATTTCAGATCTAAGTTGGTCCACATCCATTGACGTTTTGCTTAGACGAGACTGGGGAAGAAGGCGAAGAGGCTCTCTGGGCCGGCCGTGCCAAACTCTACACCTTCGTGAAAGATGGTGATAAAGCTCAATGGAAAGAACGGGGTGTTGGCAATTTGAAGCTCAATATCGGCAGAGATGAGGAAAAGAAACCTCGATTCGTCATGCGCGCCGACGGCACACATAAAGTCATTCTTAACGCAGGCATCAACAAGTCCTTGAAATTTGGCGACGCATCAGGAGCAAGACCAACCAACGGACAACTACTGTTCCTCGCTCCAGGAGAAGGAAAAGCTGGCCTGGAACAAAATCTACTGAAGGTGTGTGGTGTCGCAATCTTTATTATCATACCTGAATCTCTAACAATGTTTTAGTTGAAACCGAAGAATGCCGAAGAACTCTACGATCGAGTCATTGGGCTCCAGGAAGAGTTGTAGAGAACTTCTTCATTCCTTTTTACGATATACTCAGTACATCCATACGACTTGAACGAAACCATAGACGGTTACATTGGATGCTCCCGAACTTTACCAAAAGCCTACCAATCATACAGCGCATTGTATAGCTGCTGTTCACTTCTACCACTGCTTTCAAGTATCAAAATCTCTTCTACGTACGGCGTTCGCTGACAGCAGCCCACTTTCGCTCATCCAGCATTTTCCAACATTTCTGAGCCTAGCTTTGGTCATGGACGGAGGCATCGGAGGCACTAATCGTTACCACGGCGCAACATATTCGAGGAAAGGAGCAAAGGCAATGAATGCATTGGTTTGTTCTTTCTTGGCATATTGACGTGTCACTACTTATTCTCATTTGTCCTGCATTGGAGGTTTCTGAGAAAGGTTTTTAGGAGGCAGAATGGATAGACTTCTTTTTTGGCATGTAATTTTACCAAAGCTACTACACAAATCATCAGAATCTTGCAGAATTGAGTTTCGATATCAATATTTGCTCTTGACTAGCTAGACAAACGCACTTTCTAGCATCAATGACCCTTTGCCACCTTCCTATGTATATGCGGTACATCTACACGCAACCAGAACAATAGTCAGCGAACTCAATCACCCAACCTTCCCCCTCAAATCTGCTTACACCACCTCTCAAGCACCCTATCCATCTTCTCTCCCCCCCTCTCCACCGCCCCCACAATCTCCTCCAACGCAACATCAACCCTCACCATCTCCCCCTTCCCAACCCCCACCACC
>AJFK01000741.1:0-62286 GCA_000467715.1 Hysterium pulicare CBS 123377
TAATTAATAATTTCTCTAATTAATAATTTCTATAATTAATAACTTCTATAATTAATAATTTCTATAAATTATTTACTATAGTATAAAGCTATAACTACTTTTAATACTACTACTTTTATATATTAATTATATATAATATATTTTTTATTCTTCTATCTATAGTATACTAAAACTTTTTTTTCTTATGTATTATTTATTTGTTACATTGACTAAAAGGCCCATACTTCGACATTGCTAGCTACATGCCCCCTATCGATCGTTCCCTGCTGAATGAGGCCGAGAATGCGGCCGACGGCTTACAGCATTTCATGGGCGAACGAGCCTTAACCACCAGATCTGGAGTCAACACGGATTCCTCCCCAAGTCCATTCTCTGTTGCCCGCTAGCACAGAATACTGGAACTGGGTCGCAGCGTTCGCATATCCCAGCTACTACTGTGCGGGAGGATATCTTAGGTGAGCGGACACAAAGGCCATGGGCTCATTGCATTTCAGTACGCCCGCTTCCGCCGTCTGTGTTGGCTAGCGTGTTTGTGGCGTGCGAGAAGCCGACTCGACGTCAGTATAATCATGTAGAGAGTCCCATAACAACCCCCCGGCGAAGCCCTGCAAGGCCTCCGCTGCTTCATCCACATTCCATTTACAGAAACCGCCATCGCCAACTTCAGACCTCAAGCGTCACACTTTCGACAGGGCCTTCCAGCCCGTTCACCCAAACTCCAAAAGATTCAATGTGAGAGCCCATCCCGTACTTTGTTCGCCAGTTCCGTGTACTGACCTTTGGGGGAAGTCCACAATCTATCTCTGCCAACATGTCTAATGTTCTCAATTTCATCATGGCTATGTTTCATCATGGCTATGTCGAAGGCACGAATTTTGCGGCACTCGTTCCTATCATCGTATTCATTCTTCCGATCTTCAGATACAGCACCGAGACCATGGTACATGTCATAGCTTTCATGCTTGGTATGATCCCAGCGATGCACGCTCTTATCGACCGTAGCCCTCGGACGATGACCCAGACCTGGTTACTCTATTTTATAATCCCCCAACTTATGTCCGTCATTGGAAGCCTAGCCAGTTACATTGTGAATATTCCCCCTTGGTGTTCATCAATCAAATCACTGTGCATCGTCGCCTTAACCGAACTTGGGTAAGCAGTCTCACGCATCCTATTAGCTGCTGAACCCCTTTAACATACACGAAATAGTCGTTCCCGCTGGATCCTAGATCAATGCATCTCGACCTCATGCTTTGGATACTTCCGTCCGCGCCCAGCGGAGTATCACTATGCTGAAGATACAAACACACACCCACATGACCATTCCTCCGAACGGTCACAGGATGCACAATCTCCAGCGTCCAGTCAGCGGATCCCAACACAGCAAATCAAGCTCACACGCGAAGGTAGCGGGGTTGATGCTCGAGCGCTTCGTTCCAAAACAGCACCGCCATCGATGACGGAACCGGAGCAGGTGTATGAGGGTGATTAGTGAGGCTTGGTTGGGGTGGGGTGGATGGTGACGGGTGCCGAACTCTGGCCTGGAATTACTTAAGAGGCGTGGATTGGATGGTGCGTTGATCGTGGGACTATGGGATGGGGATTAGGTACGGTTGTGCAACCTTTCTTTCCTTTTTATTGACGGGCGTCTTGGACTCTCTTTTCTTGGGTGTGTTGGACTTTGTATATGCTTGTGGCCTTTACTTCCTGCCTTTTGCATCATGCTAGTATGGCACAATGACGATACACCTCATTTCACCTCATTTATCTCTTTTTTAGTTAGATGACGGGACAGAACTTGCATGTGCGTTGGGGATCGGAATTTGGATAGATATTCGAGTGTGGTATGCAATAATCTACGCTTGTGCTTGTATGCTAGTTCTCTTGGATTGAGAGGCTCCAAGTGATGTGACATAACTGATAATGCCCGCCAGTGAGGTCTATGTAGGGGTAGTCTTTGAAAGCTTGGAGCTGACGGAAGAGTGATGTGGAGGGCTTGCTCCTGAGGCGGAGTTGGGCGGTTGGCGGCTGGACACTTTACCCTTCATTCCATGACGAACAGCTCAAGCGCAGCTCTCATTCCAAATTTACGTCGAGTGGAATGGAATGTAATACGCTTCGGCATTTCATCTCATCGTCATCTTTTCCCCTCTAAGGGCGAAATAACAAATAACCACGGGTTCTTGAAAACACGAAATGTATCACACCCTTCGTAAACACGCGTTTGCCAATAGTACAAATTAAGATAACCGCAACGAACTCAGTTAGCTTCGTAATAAGGATACGATTATATCAACATCTAGGCTTGCATAATTGTTCATGTGTGGCCTCATTTGCCATAGACGAGCTCGTGTGAGATAAGCGGTGTTCTGTGACGTTAGCACGAACTTCGAAACCTTGAAATTCATGAGTGAAATGTCTTTTCGGTCGATCCATTTCCAACACCGGATGCACGAATGTCTAATGGTGTGGAGAATACTAATTAGGAGGGCTGGTGGCAGAGACTCCAATGCCAGGCAGCCAAGAAATATATGTATAGTCGTATCAACGGTACTTGGATCTAGGTGGATGTCGGCGGTGCTCCGGCAGGCCACAACCACGCGCTGCTCGTGGAGATTCAGAGGGAGAGTATCAATGTTCAAAAGGCTCAAAATACCCCTCCATTTCACGAGGCAGTCTTCTCTCGGGAACTCTAGCTGCTGCTGAAAGATTGTCTCGAGCCTCATGTTGAAGAATACAGCATACGGAGCCGTGAGGACCTTATCTCGAAGATACGAAAGACTATTGCAGATATCATTCCTTGGTAGGCCGATAACTTCCGCTCTCCGGCTCCTATCATTAACGCCGAGGCCATCTATCAGCAGCTACGCCCGCTGTTGGAACCACACCGTGAGGCTTCTTCTGACCAAACAAGCCAACCAAGCGGTAAGGAGCTTATGAACGCCAAAAAGAAGGCTATGGAGGATTCCAATTCTCACCAGGGTGAGGACTTCTTCTCTCCACCTTCTGTTCTCAACGTCCAAGCCCTCGCTGCCCAACTCCGGGCGTCGTTGAGCACAATCATCGAGAGGCACGATTCAAGTTCCCATACGGGCAAGTTGGAACTTGGAGCCGATTTAGACCCAGTGAAGGAATGAATGGTGTCGCTGGAATCTCTAAAAGATGCATCGACTGAGAAGAATCCGCTGGAAGAGAAGATAGAACATTTTCAGAGGAAGACCAAGGAGAATCATCGATTGCTTACAAGGGGAGACAGCGTTCCCGCAATCACAGCACCATGAACAAACATGCTAGGAGGCAAACCAGCGGCTCTTCGGGGCTAAAAAAGACTACCAGAATGCTCTCAACTTCTTTGAACACGTTTCAAGCGGTGCTGAAGCCGAGAGGCAAATAGTTCTCTATGACCACAAACCCATGGTAGCAGAACTCAGACGACAGCTCGATTCCATGAGAGCACAACGCGATGATCGTCAGCGCCGATTGCCTGAACTCCACAATTGCGAAACCGAAGAGTCTTTAGCAACTGCCTGCTGAATAGGGTTCTTATACAATGGCGGCGGACCCACCCATCTGCACGCTGAGACCGCGATGCTACGAGAACGTATGACGACCTCGACGGGTAGAAACCAATCCCTTGGGGGGCGATGAGATCAGAGGACGACGAGGGTGAAGCAAATTGTGGAAGTCAGCGAGGGCGTGCTGGATGAGTTAAATCATGGGAATGCATCATCAGTGTCTTCATCTTGCTTGATCTCCGAGCTTCGAGCCATTAAGACGACCGGGACGAATCTACTCGAAGCAATGCAGTAGGATGCTCCAGTTAATTCCTGATAAACGAGTTCTATAGTTTCAAGTATGCAACTATGCAGTGAAGGATTTGGAGATGTCATGATATGAGGTTAGCTTGTCTGGCGATGCCGGCTCGAGCTTGGAGCGGAGGATGATGGGTCATGTAGTACGAGGCGGGGCAGTCAAAGAACGGTGGAACACTCCTGCCATATCGAAACTCTTCCCTCCTTCCTCCTTCCTCCTTCCTCCTTCCTGCTGCCTCCTTCCTCCTCCCCCCTTCCGTTCTTCTTCCCTCGATGATCATCCCACGCTCGCGCCACTATAGCACGAGCACGACGTCAAGGCGCCCTTAGCGTGGGATGACGACATGAGCCTCCGGCATCGACCTCAACGCGAAGGAACGAGCCCAGATGCGGATTGCCCGCCCTTTCCTGTTCGTCGTAGCTCACGGAGCCGTCCACCTGCATGCATCGCTCATGCCACGCGTCTGCCCTTCTACGGAAACCGCGTTTATCAAAGCCTGCAGATGCCTCGACCGCTGAAGCGACCCACTGGCAATGCTGTGAAGGAGATGATGGACATTACCTAGGTAAGCATGACGACGTTTAGGACGCAAACAAGACAAGCCCTTTGGAGAAGTCTGTTTCTTCTGCCATGGAAGCGAACATCTACGAGCAACAGTTGCAGAGCCAGAGGAAGGTGCGAAGCCGAAATCATCCAAACTACCGCGCCTCACTTCGCGTGCAGCCTCCCAAACTGGAGCCTGGTTATGCTGGCGGTTGAATCCCCTACATCGCTTCAGGAGCGAGTTTCGAAACCAAACACATTGCGAGCTATCAATCCTCAGAGCGCATACCAGGCGAAGGGAAACAGGCATGGCCTCGCCAGTGCTGGAACAACAAATCATATTGAGGAAGAAGATGCTGGGGGAAAAGGAATGAGCCGGAAGGTCAGCATCCCCCCAAGTTCTGCGTTTTGTACGACAGTGCCATATTCATCCGAGCCTGCAGGTGTATAGCCACATCCTGGTCACATAGAGTCCTTCTCCGCGTTGACCATCATCGTGACAGCATATAGCTGACTGCCGTTCCAGGCCTCCCAAACAGCGTCACCGCCGCCGCCGAATGTTTTTGGAACAATGCGTCCTTGGGCCTCAACATCAGCGCAGTCGCGTTCACATCTAAGCCAACCAACACCTAACATCAAGCACCTAGACGAGGCGATGGATATAATCGGGCCCAACTCGGACATCGGCGTCGGCACGTTTGTGATCTCGCTGTCGCGCCAGTACAACGTGCAAAGCGGTAGGCCGGTCCCTAACTTGAGCAAGCTTCTGGCATTAAGAGCCACAACTTTTTCCGCATGAAGAAGACGGACCACGGCATGACTTCCTTCTTGGTATGTATGCTTTCTCTCATTGTACTACTTGTGCCTGGCCATTAACCTAATATTAACAGCACAATATTGCCTCGATAAATTTACCTTAGTCCATCCCTCCCATTTCTCTTCGCGACATCGACAACCACATCCAACACATGTTGAGTTGCAAGCATTATCTTACGCCCGCGTGGCTCGAAACATAATGACGGTGGCGAACAGTAGCCTGATCAAGTGTGTATAACTAGGCATCGTCAAGTACGAGAACAATATTTTGCATGCGCCCGCCAGCGCATTGGTGTGCGATCCCAAGACCTGGGTCCGGAGCTCACCGTCGAGCCAGGCTCGAAGCCAGATGACATCTCTTTCATACGATGTCGATCAAGAGGATGAGTTCACCAACAGATTCATGCTGATGTTTAGAATCTCGTACTCGTGGATATCCGATGGCGTGGTCTTTCCTAATGTAGTCCATCGCAAAGATGCTCCGGGGCACGTCTGTGTTGGCTCGAAATGGTCGCTACGATTCACGTGGAGTTCAGCCGCCACGACCACCATTGGATTATTGCTCTCAGACAAGCTCACCAACCAGTCAGAAGACCTAAAGCTTCTACACGAGCCGTATCCCCGGCGACTTACACATGCGGAACAAGGTCGGTATGGTGGGTGGGCAAGGCCGAGTATGAGAAACCGATCAGCAGCGGACCCCGTTGCGGAGCAGCTACGTCTAGATAGGTAGTAGTTTGAACATATACATCCTCTCCAGCTTCCAGTTGCTTTTCGTACATAAACAGCATGCTGCACTCACATATGAACAGGACAAGCGAAGACAGCAGAGTCAGCTGTCCAAGTATACTTAAAACGCCGTCGCGACCGCAACCGTGCTAGGAGTTGATAAAGCACCCGTGGGCCTCATCAATAGATCCCCCCGCTTGTTCTAGAACTTAGTCTCGAAGAACAACAACAACAAAGACACGGTCACACGGACTTCATCATAAACGCTCCTCGGCAAACAGTGAAGATAAAGACACCCTCACGCGGCCAATCAGCAAGATGATCGCAAGCTCGAGAATGCCCTCCGACAACCAATTCTTCATAATAGGACTGTCTTCTACTACCAGTCCAATTGGCGGCGACTAGTCCGGAAACATCAATTATCAGCATCTAGTCTCAAGGATGCGCACGACCCCACAGGCACGTCGGCATTCACAGCACTTGATCGGCCTCGACAGCATGATCAGGTCGCTAACGACAAGCTAAGGATGACGAAAGGGACGTCAAGGCGTCTGTAGACATGATCTGGAAAGTCTTCGAGACTTTCGGCAGCGGGGAAGGCTATCGTGAGTTTGAGAGTATGCTCAAAAACCCGATGCCATCTATGGTGGTGTTGAAGCTCATGGTTGCGCTTCCCCAACCAAATGGTGTATAAAGTGCGCTGAGGGGCTTCCACTCTAGCGCGTATCGTAGTCCTCGTCGCCGCCAATATTGCAGTCCGCTCTCCTTAGAGAAGGTGTGCTAGCATCACTAGAACTGCCTGCAATGCTATCCATGCCAACGTTAGCATCAGTTCATCTAAGCCCGTCTATTTTCTAACTGCGATCCTGTTACTGCCGGAGATCCTGTTAAATACAACTAGCATGGATACACCGCGGTCCTCGATAGCATCTAGAGTCCAGCCTGTTCTTCAGCTCTCTCATCATGTTTATAAGTATCATAAGCATTCTCTTTAGGGTCTTGTATGTACAGCTACCCACAATGCCGTTCATGTTATTACTGTCCAGCAGCTCAGCGTTCGTATCCTCGCGGCTCCAGTTCAACACCGCGCCAAGTCGTCCATAATTTACTAGAGTGAGAGGCCTACGATATCCATTAGGTGTCAATCGGCCTTCTATGCAATGAGCGTTTTGCCTATTAACAATCCTAGGATTACATCAAGGCTGAAGCTAGTATGCTTGTCCACAATATAAACCCGTTAATCCGTGTACTTTATTTCAACATAACGCGACTCATTATTATGCGTTCTTTTCCCTTTCCCTAAAACGTCAGGAAAATAATTCAGCATCCATTGCAATGTTCTCTATCCAGCACCAGCAACTTACTGCGCTCAATGGGTACATTTCTCAAAGTCTTCGGCAGAGCCTGAACTTGGTATCTGCTCTTCATCATTTGCAGTTGTCGCCAATGCAATATACACATGTAAAGCCACTTCCTTACGAGCCTTGTCAAGCATTTCCATTTCCAGCCGTATCTTCTGCATGCCTTTTTCAATCAAGAACACAGTTCCTAGGAAATCACCCTTACCTTCTTCTTTCAAGACATGAGCTAGACAAAACATATGAACTTGGAACCAGCCGTATCGATGACTCCGCCATCACACGCGTGATTCAGCCACTTCAACACCTTAGCTTCAATCCGTCCCTAGGTGACTCTGGGAGACAAGTTGAGGACTATTTCAGTGCAGCCACGGCCTGCTGGAATATGGACAAAGGATACTTTTTAGTGAACCACATAATATGGGTACGGAAAGACTCAAGGACGGCTGCTCTTAGATTCGGCGAAAACTTGATCAACGTCTAGAGAATTAATCTGCTGCGACTTGGATGGTACTGAATTCGAAAGTCTTCTAAGGATGGGGGAGCTCGAAGACCTGAATGGTGTAGCTTTTGGGAAATGTTACCAAGATAATAGGCTGGATTGGTTTACAACACAATGGTTGTTGTAAAGACAGCTCAAAAGCATTCTCAGAGCCCCACAATCTACAGGACCAAATTGACGACCCTGGTGGTTAAGAGAACCTAGATAAGTCGGGCCCACTACTACCCGGATCAAAGCAACACCGTTACACTATTCAATGAAATCAACCATGAATGAGAGCCCTAAATATAATCACTACTTGCGCATGGTTGAGCTATATCAAACTCTTCTTCACTGCTACCGGACAGGGAAGAAGAAGGTAAAAACTCTTTACCTGAGATTCAAAGCGCATGGTCTTCGTTCTGAGGAGTCAGTCCCATGCCTCTGTTTGATGTTTTTAAATCTCTCTGAATTCTATCCCGCCTGTGTTCCGATTACGAGTTGCTCCCGTGATTCGAATCCCTTTGCCGATTCAAGCCCAACTTTTCTTCTAGAGGCTAAGCTTCTAAGTCAAACTTTGTTTATTCTGCTACTCATACTGGATAGGTTTCATCTTAGAGTATAGTTCCCAGGTCAACTTTTGTTATCTCCGAAAATCGTAATAAAGCGTTTTGGTCTTAGAGGTTGAACCTCTAGGTCCCATTTCGTTAATTCCGATAATCGCAAAAGAGGGTTTCCCTTTAAGGGGTTAACCATCTAACTTGATCTTGGTAATACTCGATTTTCGGTGAAGAGAATCTTATTCTGGGGACAGTTCCTTCGAGAACGAATTCAAGGATATCGGCAAGCGGAGGAGGGAATTCAACACTGAGCCCGCCCTTTCGTTCCCCTTTCATGACTGAATGAAATACTCTGTTCAACATCTCTCATGCGGGACACGCTGATTTCTCCCCGCCGGCTGTCATAATTTCAAAGCTTTAGGAACACTTTGCTTATTATAGACAAAATAGGATCGTCCATCTTCCTGAATACCAATATGTTGGCAGTGAGGCACTCGGGATATCTTTGCCCGAATGACTCATCTTGGAGTTGAGCCCTCTTCATGCTCAGAGGTCGGGTGCTCAAGCGATTCCGGTTTCCAAGGGCCTTCTTCCCTGGGACGTGTGGCCATCAAGAAGGATTTTGGGCATCGAGAATACAGGGGTCAAGATATGGGATACAGCGCCGAATCAAGAGCTGTGTCCACGCATTTCATAGTCATCAATCAAGCCTTAATCAATATGGAGTATGGCCTCTCGCGGCACACTAAATTGTAGATCTTGTAGGAATCAGAATCTGTGGGCTCGCCTATGCCGCATTACCCAAACATCGAGCAACGATGCTGCCAATCTCGATGATGCTACAATGGATATCGAGCAATGATACTGCCAGTATCGACGGAGTTGAAATGTACTTCGGCACCTTAAATACTCTTCATTGGCAAATATGTTCTCATCAACTGTCTCTAGTTGCACATAACATCTGAATTCGTGTCCGAATACTCGTTGTACTTTAGGAATCTGCAGCAACCGGCCTTACGCCCGAGAGAATGAAAGCTGGATCTGTGGTCTGGGCCTAGCTCCCATGTAACCTAGCTGTCTATCGGCATCATGGGTCCGGGGCGACGATGCGGAGACCACCGTATACGCTCAGGGATATGGTGCGGACCGTACCATGATCTTCAGCTTTGTTTCGCATGAGTCCAAGCCATCAGCAGCCTCGCGAACCGCATCTGCAAATGTCTCCACGATCCAGAGTTAGAGGCTTTTCCAAATCCTGAGGAAATGCGAAAGGCGTTATGGACTACCGTGCACTCGGTTTGGCCTCAATGCCTTGACGCCCCGGAGATGCCATTGTCAAAATTGAAGATGATGACGTGCTTGAGAAGATTACCTGGAAAATCTACCATTATCCTCTCTCCAGCACTTTCTAGACTACCTTTTTGATGAAGATGGAGAGTACTCCTGCTTTTCATCTGGCTTACGTTGATTGGTAACCATCTGCAGATCATCTAGCCAATATGTCCTATCTAACAATATTCCAGAACATCGCCTTTCTCGCATTTGACGTGTATGTTTGCGGGGCGTCCGAAGAAGCACTCCAGTCCCAGTCAAATGAATCCCCAACTCTCCGGCTCAGTCATGTCTAAAAGTTCGTTTATGTTGAGTACAGCTGTAGCGACCAGAATTCTATCCACGCCATTTTCTTGAGTTAAATCCTGCGAAGCAGGAACGCTGACACTCAAAGTACACTGACAATGGAGAGCACTTATTACGAAATGGAATAACTTTTGTTAAGACTCGTTTCATTGAGTCTAGCCTCGGGTTAGGTGAGTATGGAGAGTAAAAGCATGGTTGGATGTGACCTATCAGGTTCAAATGGAGTTTCTCCATGGCCGACTAGAACAAAAGAAGGAAATGACAAAAGCTATCACACATGCCGCTGGCGTGGATATTGCAGCGCAGTGCGCACCCTCTCTTCTCGTTAGGCAAAGCAAGGTTGAAGGGAAGAAGAACCCTAAAGATACTGGTAATAGTTGCCCCGTCACCTCAACACGGTTCGGGAAGGCTTTCATCGAGCGGAAGGCGGTTCTTACGGCTCTCCGCGTTGGCTACCCCACGGCTACCAGAAAGCCTCGAGGGCTTAGAGTGGATAGATTCAAAATTGACTATGCTACACAGTTCGTGGCTTGAGTTCAACTGAGAGAAAATACCTTAGACCCAAAGACGGTCATTGTCGTTGGCAGCTAAAACAGGGTTAGCCGTGTTGTCGACATTAGCATTGCATGCCCGTCACCCACTGCAGGTACCCATCTCACCGCTCACGTAGCGCGCCTTCGCAATCAACTTTAACCAGACGCCAAGAAGATATTGCGCGCCGAACTGGAAAGGCTGGAACATACTCAGTCACAAACCGCGTCAATCACCAGGTGTTTCGAGCCAGTGGTGCCGAATCAAGAGCAGCGGGACCGATACTCATTGCGAGAGACCCGGTGCTGGCTATTACAAGAGCTCCACTTGATGGACGGAGCCATTTCGATTTGTGAGCGGTTACTCTTATCATTAACATGGGTAATAACGCATGCGCGACCTCCGGATCTTTGACGCAGGAAAGAAAAGGCAAAAAGCTAGCGGTGCCCGAAAGGCTCGCCCAGATCGCCGGCAGTGTGGCGTCTGCCCTCTACAGCCTTGCATTCACGTAACCTTAGACAACAGGGCTCCGTCGGCCATGCCGACAATAGAATGAAACCGCGAAGAGTTCCTTTCACGCGTGTACGATATCTGACGGGGGAAAGTTGCACCTATGGATGCTTGGAGTCTCCTTAGGTACCTCTCAAATGCTCTACGGCACTCTTTCCGAGATTGTGATTCCTTCATCTAACATATCTTACAGCTCTTGTGTTGAGACGCCGATAAGTCCCGTCTGTGGAGCGGTCAAAGGAAACGGGAAAGGAGCTTGCAAAATCAGATATTTCGAAAGGGACGGGGCTAGCTTCCGATACAATCATATCGAGCATCGTTTTGGAACTATGCGCGGTAACCGCGAAAGGGGAAGATAGCGTTCAAATCTAGCCTCTCGCCCTCGTTGTCCCCGTGTTTGTCGAAAATCGTTACATTGCGCGGACGGGCAACACTCAGCAACATGCTTAGTCCGCTTACTAAAAGACCGGTGAACCATTGCCTCCACATTCCCTACATGACGCAATTACCGGCTTACATTTCTTGATTGGCTGGGAGAAGGATGCTAGCAGATACTAAACATGTGGACATGAGGGCATGATTGAGGCATTGGGAGTCGACATACTCAAGGTGATAAAATCTAATCATGGATATACTTTATAAGAATCGGAAATAGAACATGTCCGTATTTTCAATTTCGCAATTTCATCGCCTTTTCTTTTGGACGAAAGCAAGTCTCGCTTTAACAAAATTGGCATGCCGATGATATCGATAAAGTTTGCTCCTTTCCTCTCCCTCGCATGCTAAGGGCTGCCCGTATCGCAAGTGCAACCCAACTACGCAGTGGGCTGCAATATACGTAGTAGAATCTAGAGAGGTTTGCCTATCTCCTATCCCTCTTAAACCTAAGCAGATAACTTACTATCTCAACATCTGGACAAAAGTTGAATATCCTTTCCGAGTAAGCGAAGTTGACAGGATAATCGTATACGTCTTTGTTGCATCTTGCTTGGGATGCCGTTCGGTAGTTGGAGTTCGGCACGTCTCCATTGGCGGATTTGATATACAATTGCGATCCATCTGAAACACTGTATTAGGGACTACGAGAGCCACAGTGGTATGACTGCCACTACTTTTCAATTAAGTAATATCTGAAGAGGTTGTCAAAGACGAGAAGCAAGGTAGCTCGAGAACGTAGATGGTGACAAGGAGTACTCTGATCTATTATGGATACTTCTGGTGTAATAAGCATGCCGCTGCCGGAACCAAAGAGAGAGCAACAGTTTTCCGACAAAGCTCTTCGCCGCCTCAGATAGATCTGGAGTCCAATGGGCGGCAATTAATAAGCTTGCTTAGAGAACGATCATCCGGTTGTGAAAACAAATTTGCTCCTACGCTACCCAAGTGAAGTATTACGCAGCTTCGACGGCCTCGGAATAGGGCGGCACTAAAGTTCTTTTCCGTTGCGGACGATATCCACGTAAATTCTTGTAGATCCTGCGCTTTTCGGACGGGTAGAGTATCCAATCCACACACCAGACTTGTACAGCCCGCGCTCCAGCGGTGAGCTTTAGATGTTCCGAGGCAGGAGGAACCCTTCCATTGTAGCTCTAGCGTGTGTTCTGAAGGTATAGATTGGCATTTGTAACATGGGAATCGGCGAAAGACAGGAATGACCATGGATTGGGACGAGAGTGTTCGCAGTTTCGAGTCCAACACAGCGTCGTGGCCTGTTGGTGTTGCGGCTTGTTGATGTGTACTCACAGGCAGCGTCAACACACTTGCATCATTAGCTGTCAGCTCAGGTAGAGGAGTGGTTATTGTGGAGAGATCTTCTTTACCTGGTTATTCAAGGCTTTAGTTGTGAAAAGTTTCAGGGAACCTTAGGAGTTGGAGATGCTTTCTCTGAAGCTTCTTCAGGGCACGTGCGCATTCTGGCCCGTGCCTTAATGAGCGAGACCCCAAAACGCATTTGTCTCTACGTTGCAAATCTACTTTCTTCAACAAGCAAGTGGGAGCCTCGCCCTTTACACAGCTCAATTTATACTAAGGTACGGGGTATTCATAGCATCTGATGCAACACTAACACATAGGTAGCGGCAGGTCAATTCCAAGTTAAACACTAAGGCAACAACGCGGCAACGAGGGCCGTTGGTAACCCACACCTCCCATCTTCACCTTGCGTTAGCGCCAAAAGCCACCACCTCTACTTACACGCCTTGCGAGACCGTTCGCCATGTCTCCTGCCACGGGTGTGATCGGATGTAGATACCGTTACGCTTTGCTATAGCTTTGAATATCGTGGTGTTTCTTTACAGTCGCCCACCCCCAAGTTACCTCGATGGAAGCGATGTTTTTGAGCGCCAGCCAATCGACAATGAGGCCGAGATCGGGAGGACGGCCATATGAAGTAGGGCAGACTATACTTGTTCGGAACACTGAACACTATTATGGGAAGCTCGTTTGGGATATCGACAGATTTGTAGAAGGGTACGGCTGAAACGGCTCATTTTGTCCCTACGTCGGCTAAGCGCTGGATACGCCCCTATAATTGCGTTACGAAATCCACATTCATCTCTGCAGAAGGATACAAAACCTCCTATCACTCTACCGCAGTGGTCTATGCCATCTCCATTACCAATTTCGGGTCGAGGACATCTTTGCCTTTCTTTCCGGAAGCGTCCTAAGCACTCCTTCCCCTTCTCTGGTGCCTGTTTCCCCCTAATACTGGCCGCAAACATATGCTCCTGCCTTAGCCCTTACCAACCGCCTTTCTCTTGACGCCTCAAAATGCAATCACGCCCGCCTCCTAAGATGTTCCTCCCTGTCTGCCTAGAGCCCAAACAAAGCTGAAATGAGACGACGGTGATCGCTATACAGTTAATTGAATAAAGTTTGGCGAATGTAGTTGCGGAAGGGAGCACTTAGGGCGTGTTCATCATGCGGTATGTCTCATTACGCTTGAAATGCATTGTCGAATCCCTTGCGATTTTCGAGATGCATGTCAGTTTCAAAAGTGGATCACCCTCCTCTGACATCTTCTGCTTCCCGTCTTGAAGAAGTATTTGTTAAAGCTCAACCACGCGGAAGCGGTGATTATCTTTTGAAGCCTAGTTTGTGGTTGTTGTGATCAGTAGCGCAAAGTACTCAGCTTGATTGGAATTAACGCTATCCGGGCGTGCGAGCCTCGTTCTCTCATCTCCTCGAAAACTTCCACAATCCAACTCCTACATTCCAGCTCGGACTTAATCCGCAGTGCTTCCGAGCCCACTCAACCTAGAAAAGCTACAGGCGGCGGACGCATGAATCTGATGCTACAATAACCGTAGCAAGTGGCCAAATCCCATTTTCACGGAGAAATTATTCGGGCCAGAGCCAGCGAATGATAAGGGTATTTGTGGCTAGTTATTTGTACACGGATGGTTAGAGAAGATGCGGTTACTTGACGTCAATATCGTGGAAAAAGATGTGCTTTTGATCATGCCAAATTGCAGGAAAATGTGCTATCTTAGTTCATGTTCCATCTTATAGCCTTACGGCTCCCTGCCGCTTTCCATTCTTGCTTTAGCGTTCGAAAAAGTGAGGCGATCCGGGCATCGCAGCCCACATGTTAGCTCAACTATCTCTAACAGAGGCATGCTATCAGGTAGTTCTGGTACATTGAATATTCTTACAAGTAGTATCTTGGAGCTTCTTTCTATCATTAAAGACATAAATTTCAAGAATAAGTCTTTGTGGAGAGCTCATTTGTTGTACTATCCCGTTTGGAGACCTCGGGCAAATCAGTGGCTCTAGATTTGAGCTTTCGTCATCGTAATCTGGATCTACCACACAAGATGCACTTGTTTACCTTGTTTCGGCAGCTGGAAGAATACGCGGGAATGTCCTGGGCATGCAAGCATGTGAAGCTCAGCTGACCAGACGCCAATTTCACCAGAAATGCACCTCATCCAATATCCAGACCTCACCCGGTTCGAGCAGGTTGGAGGCCGCGGTTGCGCTACCGGTGTGTAATATAGGAGTGATGGTACACTGCTTTCTTCAAAGGCATCGACGTTCGGACATTCCTGACATATAGCGACTCTGAAGGCGAACGCACCATCAAATATATGATTTGGGGCTGCCACAATTCGAATAGTATTCTTTCGCACATCCCGCCGCCTTCAAGCGTGATGGCCCCTCCCACGACGCTGGTCACGATGACTTTTCTGGAAGTCACAGAGGGGAGAACCGGTGTATATGGTACACTTCGGACATTATAAGAGGGAGATAACGTCGGAGACGTAATCAAGAAGACTGATAGCAAAGGGGAGCCCTTGTGCTTTGAGTGGAAGGCCCACTGTTGTAGAGATATGGCGGCAGTAGTGGCTCGCATCTGGCGTGGCGCGAAAACCTATCACATGGACATCAAGCCTGGCAATTTTGTCATCACTGGTCAAGCTGATTTGATCTAGATAGACTGGGAACAGACTGATGCCTCAGTATCTACGCTAGCATCTGAAGCCGACGGTACCTGGGACGTATATGATGAAGCGGAACAAACATAGAGTCAGACAGTTGGCGTGAAGGGCGAAAACCTCGCCTCATTTATTCAAAGTACCATGGTCCTAGCGATGCAATGTCGAGGAAGATGTACTCGGCGATTATAGATGGAATGTCTGGAACTTCTTCCCGTTTTGGCACCTTAATAACACACGCGCACTGGAGCTTGCGGAAGTCTTCGCATTGGGGCGATGCGTGCGGATGATGCACCCCCTCTTCCACTAATTCCACCTCTCCATTTCCACTACATACACTCCCCATTTTTACTACGTGCACCCCCTTTTTCACTACACACAACCTCCTTTTCACTACATGCACCCCACTTTTCTACTACATGCACCCCCACATTTCACTGTGTAGCCGGTGCGTCGATATCTGGCTCCTCATGGATAACTAATCTCAGTACGCCAAGAAGTTTGTACGCAGCGAGGGTTGAGCGAACTTCTGAGAGAAATGACTGTAGCGATTCGATTCAATGATGGGATACGCGTCCCTTTGACAGGGGGTGAGTATGCAAACTCCTACAGGGCAATGCCGTCATCCACAAAGCGCCAAGTTGTCGGGTGAACATGCCTTAGGTCCGCCTTGTTGCATCACAAACCACCCCACGACTAGTTTTGTCTTGCCTGTACCGGCCACCAGCTCATTGTACGTGACCTCTTGACCCTTGGTCTTGGTGTGCAATAAGATGGCATACGGAGGAGGGTTGTTATCGTCGAAGGAAAGCAGCTGAAAGTCGCCGCCCGGCAAACGCTTCAGGGGACGCATTTTGGCGCCCACATGTTCTTCCAGGGAACGCGCACAGGTCGAGTTCGATCGCGATACAAGCATAAGATGGGGGAGAGCTACGAGATTACCGGTCGGTTATGCAGAGTGCTGCCTGATTTCGCACAGCCTTACATCCCCACACCCCATGTACGGCTGGTTCAACTTTGAGCAGAGTGAGCCATCGTCATTGTTGACCTGATCTGGAAATATCTTGTCATCAGCACGGACAGCATTCGAAATGGAAATGCTAGGTTCTACGACATTCAATTGCCTTCCAATTCTTCCCTAATTCGACTGTTTTGTCGGCCAGGGGAACCAGGGGGACAAGGTTAGTTGTCTTCTGGAGTTGGCTCCTCTCTATTTGTTTAGAGACAGGAACCTTCCAAATACCAACAAGATTTCGCTGGAATTGTTGGCGGATTTGGCGGGCCGAGAGCAAGCACCACCGTTTGAAGACGACCGAAGCCGCAAGCGATTCTAAAGATGACGATGACAACGCAGACGAAAGCAAAGATGCAGATATCGAACACGCAATTGCTCTGTCCATTGAGGAGACGGATGATCATCTCAAGCGAGCGCTGGCTTTATCTTTAGGACATGACAGGAAAGATGCGAACCGGGGCGGAACTGGAGGGGAGCAGGAAGAAGAAATTATAAGGCAAGCAATTGCTTTCTCCCTCGAGATCGAAAGCGAATATGACAGTAATATTGAAAAGCATGTTGAAGGGGAAGACCAAGACGAAGAAAACATGGAAGTTCTCAATGGCGCAGTTACCACTCCCCTAGAGGCCGGAAATAAGGACGAAGTTCATAGCAACTACGATGGTGATGAAGAAGAGGACGAGGCTGGAATGCTCCAGCGCACAATCAACATTTTCTTTGCTGGCTCCGGCAAACTGGACGGCGAAGACGAAGAGAATGCCAAGAATAAACTTAGGTTCAGAAACGAGAGAAAACCTCCGCAATCCGCGGTTGCATCATCTGTTGATGAACACGACAAATCAATAGCCACTTTACTGCAGCGCCAGCATCAAAACGTAAAGATTTGTTACGGCGTTGAAAATGAAGAAGATAAGTTTTTGAACCAAGCAATTGCTATGTCTATTAGAGATTGTGGAAAGTCTCGAGTTACGGGTCAGCGGGCCTCAAGAACATACAACTGTCTATAATAGGGAGGATCAGGGCGACACGAGAATGGGCATTACCCAGAAGTCCTTTGATGGGGATAGAGCCTTCTACCAGGCGTCTGATAGGAGCAGATGAGCTTCGAAAGGCTATAGAGTTCGATGTTGCCAACGCTCCAGGAGAAGTTCCACCACGATGGAGATCTGAAGCTCAATACCTCTCCTATTTAGCACAGGATACAAAGCGCTATCGTACAAATGGGGCGTTAGAGCTTTGGACAAGTCAACCACCATAAATTCTCACCGTGGGTTTGCTGTGACCGATAATTGGGCCGCAGCATGGCCGCGACTTCGCCGAAAGGACTGTGCCAGATGGTTTTGGATTGGCTATATGTATCAATCAAAACAGCATGATTGATAGATCCCAGCAGGTCGAATTAATGGGAGATATCTATGCATCCGCCCCAAGAGTTTACGCTCGGCTTGGTGAACCCGACAGGCAGCTCGACACTCGAATTCGCGATAGACTCAAACGCAATCGGGAAAGCCGTGAGCATTCACAAGATCATGTGGTTTCACAGATCTGTCTATAAACAAAAAGTGAACAAAAACGGCGCTGTGAGCCTGAGTTCCAACGCGAAGTTTCTTAAGGAAATTTACCGTAGCCTGCGAGAGTTTCGCTCACCGTCTACTTAGTCGATGACTCTATACCGCTACGATAAGATTAGCCCCAGCGCATCAAAGGGGTATCTGAAGTTTGTCTTAGGGGGAGTCACGCCCCAAAATGCATGAGATTCCGTTCTTCGGTGGACACTAAAATGAATGTCCGCAATATCCAGCGTGGTCCTCGCACGTACCACAAGCAACAAGAAATCAAACCGCTTGTTCAACGACCTGTATACCGAGTTCCAGTCCCGCCTCGTCGAAGGCCCCCCGGCTCGCTATCCGAGGTTCATTCTCTGCTGACACGAGTCGTGCCTGTGCCTTGCACACTCGCGAACCTGTGCAGGAAGGTGCACTTGAATGCCTTTCGCATGCATCGCAGCAGGAGCCAGGGATAGAGACCTCGTGTACTTTGGTTGGCAAACGTCCTGCATACTCAATAGGTGGCTTGGCAAAGGATAGTCGGCGGGTATTAGTGTCTATTCCTAGATGCGGCGCTCCTCTTGGCGCAAGATTAAGCCAGCGCTGCGAGATGCAAGCTCGTTGAAGCTTCTGGCTGGCTGACTTTAGCGCTTTATATGTCTCGGGTGAGGGCAGTTAGCCTTACCTGAGCCTTTCGCTTTCCCATTGCGGAAGCTCGCATCGAGCGTGTACATATTGTGGCTGTTAATTCAAGACGCTTGGGTACTATATTTTGGGCGTGGGATGTCTCTTCTAGAAGACACTGCTGGCATGGAAGATGGACCGCTGCAGCAGCAGCGAACCCGAATTCCTTCCGCCGGCAACTTGAGGATGTTTGTTTTAGACACGCGGATCTTCGACATGTTTTTTCGGGATGTTGGGTATAGGCTCCTATTTTCCCAGAAACCTGGTGATCTCTTCACGAGGCACAGTCGCTCGGTATGTAAGTACCTGCGACTCACTTCTTCTCATCCCATCACGACCGCAGAGACGAGGGTACGGATTACGGCACAGTTAGTCGTGGCGTCAAGTAAAAGACGCCCATCGAACCATGCCTACCCCAACCCCGCAAAAGCAAACAAACCATGCGCATGTCATCAACCGACAAAGGCAAGATTCCCAAACAACCCGTGCGTACCAATGCAACGTCGGACAGTCGTCCTCGGATTCACAAGCACAAGCAAAGGGATAGCAGTCCCTAGGGCTAGTCTGAACGCCCTCTCATCGTTATCGCTCTGCTCTCGGGTTCAGAGCCGAAGTTGAGGAGCGCACACGCTACGGTGGGTTGGGGGTTTAAAAGGCTGGGACGGCGCGGCGGCCGTCGGGGAACCACGTGTGGAGGACACGGTTGGTGGCGCTAGGGCTCTTCGAGAAGAACGCTTTGAGGAGGAGAGCGGGACTGGAGGCAATGTTTGCTACAGGTTCTAAGCATTGTCTAGGGATGTGATTAGGAGAAGGTTTAGGGGAGACGAAAGGTTGATTATCGGCGGATCGGAGGGTCTGGGTTCGCACGGGGAATGGTGGAGGTGAGTTGAGGTAATTGTACTTGGATTGCTGCTTTGAGAAGACATTCACGCGAGTCCGCGCGCGAGCAACCTCTTTAGGATCGAATTAATTGAACACTCACTTACCTTGGCGGCTATGTACTAGGTACTTGGATGTTCTTCGATGAAATTCACGCGTTCGTTGTGTTCTTCCCTTTAAGAAGAACTGACAGCAGGTGTCCTGAACGTTTCCAAAGCCCGGTCTCGCATATTGAAAGTCGTCCCTTTCATTCAGGTTCTCTCGGTATACATGCCTTCAACGTCAGAACGTCTTCTAAGCCTAGAAATATAATTTTTCTTGGTGCAGGATTCCCACTAACCCCCGGATATATGGAGAAACTGTCAAAGTTGCCAGTGAACAGGGGGGTGAAGTGAAAGGGGCGATGGGCGGCGTGAATGAAACGATGGGCCAGATGGCCAACACCGCAGTCGTGTTCGTCGGAGGCAAGTTTCCTTGTGGAGAATTGGCTGTAGAATAGAAATACATCAACCATTACTTCATCAGCACACAAACAAGAGATTCCAGAGTTCCTGATCTGAATCTGTCTCATGACGGGGTGCGTCTCTCGATCCAGGGACGGACAGTATACAAGTAATATATTTATTTTCTTGAGTAGAAGAGTTTCAACATGTTAAAGTAGCTGTTTAATCTTGCTACAGTGTGGTTCTCGCTACGTATCTAATTCCATCCTTATCATGCTGTTCACTTAGATGATAGCTTAGGCGATAGTGAAACTAAGGAGAACGGAAACTTTAGCATCACCGTTAGAGGATGTTGACGATGATTTCCTCATCCCCACAAATGTTTGTTCAACAAATTTCTCGCAAAAGAGCTTGCCAATCTTGGACACGCTATCGCAGGGTGAATGTTAGAACAAAGTGGCTGGAATGTCAGGGAGTGCGCTGGATGAAAGCTTCGGAACCGATAGAATGGTGATGAATCATGCTCTGCGCCAGAGACGGCCAGGAATAAAGCCTTGCAATACCCGCGGGAACTCGTGCCCTCACGTGTTGAGCGTCGGAGTTATTGATGTCATGGGAGAGGGTGAAGTTGCTCCGATCAAGTGGGCTGTGCTGCGAAGCGAAAAGCTCGGCGGTAGTGATTAAACACCCCCAAGGCCTCTCTCCCGCATGCCTTGTGTTGTACGTACGAAACCCAACCGAGAAACCGCCGTCAGATACACACGGGGATGCATCCTGTGAGAGAAAATAACCCCCTCGTGGGCCTCCCACCTTCATCCACGCCGGTAATGGAGAGTCAATGATGTTGATGAAAAGCTAGTGCGTCACTAGAATGTAGCGAGAATAGTACAATCTACATTCAATATGCTTGGTCGCTGGGATTCAGCTAAAGTCCAGAAATAGTGGGGACCGTCCCACCTCCGTCGAGCGAGTCTACAAATGTAAGAAGAGCGTCGTCTTCGTTAAGGGCACATTGCGAATGCTGACCATGCGAAGCTCGGAAGCTCCTTGAGTATTCAGGAGCAACGAAGCAGCAAGCTTTCGGCGTCCAGCCTCAAACAAGGTGCCTGAGTGAGGCCTAAGCAGCATGTTCACGACTGCATTCGACCAGAGGATGTTCCCATGGTCACGGTTCTTTGTGGGTTAGCTTACTGGACGTAGCTTTCCTCGGAGTCAAGAAACCCGGATTAGGGAGGCGGCGGTTCGCATAACGAGCCCTCGAGCGCAAGACCCTAGTTTCTACTGACCAGAACGTAATGACTTCGGTCATAACTCGATTGCCCAAGTCCAGCTCCCCCTTACGTCATGAACCACTCGATAAAATCAATAATACGCAAGAAGTACGCTGGACGAACTCCAAACCGACATGGCCTAGGCTGATCGAGAGCTAAGTAGGATGGAGACCTATCAAGTGCATTGTTAAAAAGGCGCACCAAGAAATTTTGAGATGGCGAGTACACCCTTCACTCCTGGGGAAGTTAATGAGCGTCAGAGACATCGAAGTTGTGGCGGTTTCACTGGGCCGAATACCAGGCAAAGACAACTGCGCCCCAAGAGCGCCCACGAAGTGACCAATAAGTTAGTATTCTCAGAGACCATACCTAGCAGGAATTCGTAAATCAGCTCATCATGTACATATCGGAACATGGAGCTGGTCAGAACAGCCACAAGTTGGCTCTTTCAATGGAGAATAATCCACGAGGCACACCCCACGGGATCTAGTGCATGTAGCCCGGCCCTCGCTCCGCGACAAGGTGATTTGAATAAATCCCGTTGCATAGGGAAAGGGCCTCAAGGCACCACTCACAGCAGGCGTTGCACCCCTTCGATGCTAGGCATTACTGGAAACTGACAGCACATAATGAAAAGCTGCTGTCAGCCTTTTTGCCTAACTATTGTGGAATCCAAGAAGCTTGGAAACTGTAATGAAAGTTACTGGGTGTACATGGTCCGACTATGGCTTTTCGCGGTAGACCATGGTATGTGAGTATTTTCACTTGATGAATTGAGATGGTTTTTAATGGCTCGTAGTGCTCATCACAAAGAAGATTTGAGGAGGGCGCTACCGTTTTCTGGCCAGCAAATCATAACCGTCTTGTCCATGTAGTCTCTTCACACACCGAATGCTGCGTTCAGATGAAGGGCGATCCATTCTCAATAAAAAAAAAAAAAGATTGAACCAGGCCATGGACATGCCCATGAAAACGGGAGCATTATGATCCCAGCTCGCTAAATTCGCTACGACAATCTTTCCCAGACAATCCGACATTAAGTTCACAGGTTTCAGTGAGCGAGTGTTTTCATGCCCTTTATTCATACCACCCAGCTGACTTTAACTTGAAGTTTGTAGCCTACTCGCGATTCGTCGATAAACCATACCTAACAGATTGACATCCCCGCGCTCTCGGATTGAGATAGTGCTTCAATATCGGCAAGAAGATTCGACACGCTTTTTCGTGTCGATCTTGCCGAGATCGTTTATGCTGATGGATGCTATCTTGAGTGTTTTGCAGTTATGTGCGCAAGACTCAGACCGGATGATCCGCCTACTTGCTTCTGAAAGCATTAAGAACCTAGCTTGCGGAGAGAATGAACCTGGCGACGGAACTGAACGAGGCAATACCGCCGCTGTTGGGATTTCAGGCCACTTTCCCGATGCGAAAGACCATGAAGTGTTTTGACAATTCCTAATCAACAACCCCTAGGCGAATATGGAGGTCCCAAAAGATAAAAATGATCCGTGGCTCTATTGCGGCCCAACAACGAAGTAGAAGAATACCAGTACAGGGGGCGAAGGGTGGCTTCATCACAACGCCAAGCGTTTTTGATATACGATTTTTCAGTGATTACCGAAGGGGTGGAACAAATTAGCCACGCTCAAAGATTAGCCTAGTCAATGGCATAATGGAAGTGGCAGATTTATCCACGATGCCACACCAGTGCTGCATTGCAGATTGTTCTAGGGGCGACTATTGGCGTGAAACCAATAGCGGAAACGTTGGTATTTTCTTCATTTCAGGTAAGCATATGGGTATCAAGCCACGAGTCGTCCGGGAGTGCTAACGATATACCAAGAGGCAGTTATACATATGTTTAAGGTACAACAAATATCATTTTAAGTTTGGTGACCCAGGTTCCTTTGTGTATACCGCTTGTTCATCTACGCTGACGGCGATTGATTTCGCTTAGAACGCTCTGTGAAGGGAAGACCGCAGTGATTGCCGGCGAAACGAATGTAATGACCAACCAAGCTCCACCCGGCTTTAATAGTGACCACTTCCTCGCATGGACCAGCATCTGCAACAGCTCCAATGATGCTTCTGATGGATGTAGCAAAACCATTCAAAGTTATTCGAAGATGCGTAGACCGAAGGCGATGCGATTTTTGCTACTGTCCTTAAAACAAGAGTAAATCATAGGATGGAAACGGTCTCAATCACTCGACTGCAATCCTGCACCTAGGAGACAATTTCCAAGAGAACTTTAGTTTTAGTGACTTTGAACCATTCAGATTTAGCTGCACCAAATTTAGAGCGTAGGCGGCACTTGGAGAGGGTGCATTAGAGATGAAGGCTCGTCTCAGGGATGTTTTCGCCGAATCCACCCACCCGGATTAGTCTCTGTACGTTGGATCCGCACCAGCAAAGTTCGGCTACGCTGGGCTATTATCAGGCGCTGTATCTCACAGAAAACTTTCAAGTATGGAGCTCCCTACCTTGGCGCCAAGACCCATATCTGGTGAAGAGTTCCCACGGACCTCGCGAAGAGAAGCATCAACGTTGCGACAATGTTTCCATCCTGACCCACACCCGCAGGCCTTGCTCGAATGGCGTTTATCAACAGCTACGGCGTTACTAAGGGGAATTTAACTGTCTCGATCAAGTATTCGCCCCTGGAGCGTCTAGGAACTAACTAAGGACACCATATCTAGTTGCTGCCTGTACAAAGAGCTTAGCCTAACGCAATAATACTAGGTGTATATGCATTACTTGCTCATAATTGAAATAAATTGACTCAGGACCTAATTGTACTTCAACACGACTACCGCTCGTTGATCCGCTGCAACTTCCGGTCATGGTCCGTGACAGAAACATCAGCACTCGTCACTCGTAGGCATGGGCTTCTCCTTCCATCGGGCAAAGCCTACAACAGCTTGGACTGGGTCGACCGTTTTCCGAAGTCGCTCAATTATACACTAATATGGTAGGTTACAAACACGGCATGCAAGCCCAGGAATCCTACTCGCTTCCCGCGCCGCATTTAGCTACAGCTCGCCCGCATATAGCGCTTGGATGTATCTACAAATTTATTCGAGTCACCTGAGAACTTGTCGTTAGACAAACTCTCGCTGAATATGCAAAAACGTGCTGTTACCAGAGACCAGTCATCGGAGACTCCTTGTACGATCGGCATCCATTCCATGCTCACTATCAAGGCTTCAATCTCCGATTTTGTCACGTATCAGAAACCCTGAGAACCCCTAGAGGTCGCCTGCACTAACGGCATTGACAACAAGATTGCTAGTGGCTAAAGTGATGTTGTGGCCTCTCCGAGGTTTCTCGCACATTGTTTAATTATAGGTTGCATAGCTATATGTACATCTAGAGACAGTTTTACACAAGTTGAACGGACTCGAACATGCCGCTCTATCTATGATCCTAAAGGACCTATTATTGCTACCTATTTTACCTCTACTAGAGAAAGCAAATATAAAGGCTGCATCCCTCGGTTTAGCAGATAAATACCTAGGTTCTTACTACCCTGCGCACGAGCGCTGGAGTGAGCGCACAAGCGCTGGAGTGAGCGCACAAGCGCAGGTGTCAGCGCATGAGCGCAGGTGTCAGCGCATGAGCGCAGGTGCTCAGCGCACAAGCGCAGGTGCTTAGCGCACAAGCGCAGGTGTTTAGCGCACAAGCGCAGGTGTTCAGCGCATAAGCGCAGGTGTTTAGCGCACAAGCGCAGGTGTTTAGCGCACAAGCGCAGGTGTTCAGCGCATAAGCGCAGGTGTTCAGCGTACAAGCACCGGAATGCTTCACACATGCGCCGGTAATGTTGTATGTGCGGCATATTCACAGGCTTTGTGAGCGGGCCCAACGTTACTTTAGAGTTTTTCCATAGGATTTTGGGAGAGATTTGTAGCATACTGCTAGCAAGCTCACGGCGACGAAGAACATCTCGCCCATCTAATCAAAACCAGCATGTTTCAAAAGCCTTCAGCGCTCTGGGTGGATACAACAACGGCTTCAAAGGCGATCCATATATTATCCTCCACTTGGCTGACTGCGAAGTTACGGGAAAGCCCGGGTTAAGTTCTACCTCGAGGGGACTGGTATTTTGGCTCTGCAACGCGTTCTTGATTGACGGTATTAGACTGACCACCGAATAAACGCTAACTATGCAGTGCACTCAAAGGGCACCGATCCCGACAAACATGGATAGAGAGTTTGCGGATCGTGGTACCGTCAACGGCGTAGTAGACGTACTAAAACGTCTTGGGCTAGAGGCAAAACATGGAAACAAAACCAGGCCGACTTTTACGTCTATGAAAATGTGGCCATTTACGAAGGCGTTACTTTTGCGGGGAGGTGAATGAGCATGCTGGATATTGGCAATATCCTTAAGAGCACTGCAGAAATGTCGCGAAGGGCCTAGGACTTGTTTTAGACTCCAGTGTGTCTATAGACGGAAACAAGTTCCACGCTAATGGACAGAATCCGCCAATAGCAGCCCTCTTGGTTTTCCGTTCGCGCTCTCGCGAATAGAAAATACCACCCCCTTTCGGCCAGTACATTAGCTGTTGCAGCTGGTCCCCACAGCAACATCTCATACGGGTGTAAGATGGCCAGAGTTTCCTGTATCCTCCGCTTGCTCCTAGGAGTAGCGAACATCGATGTACAGCGAGTCTAGCAGTTCCATGTAACTGCTTCATTTCTCTTTGATGCTTCATAAATCCAGCTTACCAAGTCATATATCACACTTCTTATTATTTGTTCTCGATTCAGGACCCAATATTTCAGTGTCCTGCCGACTTTATTTCAGTGCCTCCGTGGCGTCCATTATTAGGCCACTTTCCAGTCCGCTGTACGGAAGAGAGCAGAAGAGAGGGCTATAGCTTCTTCGTAGGAGATGTCTAAATCGCAAAGCGGACGATCGGGCACCACAACCCCAACCGCTGCGCAGCTAGATGGTGCTGCCGGAGTCGTCAGCAACCCTAATGCGAAGCCCAAAGCGAATAGCCTTGTGTCTCCTGAGGTTCAGGACTATGGATCTTTCGACAATCGAGTAATTTCCTGCGTGAGCCCTCCGGGAAGACTTCTCCGCCAGTTCATCTTAACTACTAAGTGCCTGTTGTGGGTTCGCGAAAGCGCATAGGTCTCTACTACTACAGAAAGATACTTTCTCGCGATATCTAAAACAATAATATTATCCTCATTGGTGCTCTACAAGAAGGCGCAGAGCGATGTCCATCGATTTGGATTTGGCCAGGGAGTCGAATGGCGGGCGCCGGCTGGAGCGAGCTATTGAACTGGTACCACGGAAATTATAGCAATGGAAGTACCGAAAGGCAGGGAGCATACGTGTAACACTATGATAAAGAGTCACTTGTGCTATCTCTTTATTTGGATTATCATCTCGATGGACCCTACCTACGATAAGTTAATTTGCATCCAGAGATTTCCTTGTTAAATTTTCGCGAGTTTAAAGGCGTAAAAGTGCTAGCTAAGCAGCTCTGTGTTATCCCTTTTTATTTTATATAAAAATGTTTATTCACTGCTAATTATCGTGATGCGGACAGGCTGTACCAGCCTATAATAGAGAAATGGCACACTTACCCTTGAGCTATCGTCACCTCGCTAACTAAAGGAGAAGTTCCAAATCGTGCCTAACCACAGTAAGCCCACAAATAAATGCCAGAAAACATATGTCTTTAATTCGCGTACAAGCACCTAGGAGATCGGACGTCTTGTCGATACCAGCACCGGACCGAATAGCATGGTGGATGCAGGCCTTAATGTCATCGTTATGCGGAGGCTTGTCTTCTATCCGCATACCAGAGGTCTTGTGCGTGTAATGCATACTGCATCTGACTCAACCTGATATCAATATCCTATGTAATAAAAGTCCCAATGACGACCTTGGTCATGGAGAGTGAGGTGATATACGGATGGTGAGTTACGTTTTCGGAAGAACGGCGTTTCAATAAGTTGAAATGGTGTTAGGCACAAAAAGAAAATAATAGGCGGCTACTTCCCATCTAGAATAGTCGACTTTGCGATATGCCTTATTCCACAGAGAAGGTGGCTTTGAGACTCCAGCCGTACCTCTAGTTGCATCCAACCCTTCCTTTCAAGAGCAAAATCTACCTTCCGACACTTCGTTCTAACATCTCTAGAGGTTCAAATCTCAGACATGTGAATCTCAAGAATCGGTGTTAATAGAGCTCGCGAAGTGTTAGATCCGCAGAATGGTCGGGGGCGTAAGGTTGAAGTGTTTGGTGTTTTCAATTGTGTCGGACAATATCACGGTGCCTATCAAGCCGACGCCCCTCATGTTGTGGTCGTCTTGGCTACCATTATTTGAAGGAAATGTTAGAAGTGATCGGAGGTGTCACGCCATTGTCCCGTCAACAGGTCTGGTCAAACATATCGAGATGTTCTTGGCTTCCATCTCTTTATCGCAGGTATATTCTCCGCCTCTGCGGCTGTCTATCCCAATCCACGTCACTCTCTCCGACCCGAATGAAGATGCATGGTATGTACAGGAAGTGCGCAGAAGGTTCGCAGAAGGTGGGAAGTAGAGTATTTTGAGTATCATGTGATAACTCGTCGATGCCAGCAGGGCTGTGGCAGAGGGAACGGCGGATGTTGTTCAGCAAGCTCCCGAGCCACTGATAGATATCGAAAAGTGCGTTGGTAGGCTGGGTATGGAGCACGAATCTGATACATTTGATGAAGTTTGAAAGGTTGTCTTTCTGGGTTAGTAGGTCATCGGAGTCCACTTGTAGACGGCTTGGTAACGTGCTTTGACACTTGCTGCCATTTCCGGGATAATCACCAATCCTCGGGCATTTGCAAGGGGAAGGGGTAGGGCGAGCGAGTCGGGCTCCATGAATCACGGCGGGGGGCGGTATGAGCTTGAGAATATTTGCTTCTTCTTCATCGTTGTCGTCATCCTCATCGTCACCATCCTCCTTGCCGTCTCCTTCATTCTCGTTCTTGTCCCCGCCCTCACCCTCAATATCCCACCCTTGTTCTCCTCTTCGGTATCCTCAGCCCTGGTGGCATTGACAGCATCGTGGACAACTTCACCACCCGCCTCCTCGCCGGCACGGGGTACGAGTGCCAGCTTCGAATCTGGCTGGCGAAGTGCTATGCTTGGGTTCTGGTCACTCGATTGACGCACAATGCACGGAACCTTCGTTGTGTCTCAAACCACATATCCTGCAACACGAGCGCACTCTTTGGCACTGAGCTTCGCTCTGAAGTGTCCCCAGTGTAATACCTGAAAATGTGGCGATGGGATGCGCGTTGTTCCGCGAGGCCATAAATAGTGTATACGTGTACGCCGCAGATAGCTCTTTGAGTAGAGCCACGCAAAAGCAAAGTAAGTATCGCTTCGCTCTTTCTTGTCTTGCCGTAGCTCAAGCAGTAACGCTGGAGCCTTTCCATTGTTCAACAAAGCATGGCCCCAATCTTCAAGACGGTACCCATGTCCTGTAGCTTCCATTTGGATGGGAGGATGGAAATGTAAGGAGCGCCATTCGAGTTGTGGGTAGAAGATGAGGTCTCGGCGGATAGAAAAGGTAAAGGCAGCGGCAGCCTGGGTGATCTTGGGTGAGTGGAACGGGCAGGTTGGGGCGTGGTAATGGGGTGAAGCGTTCCACAGTTAGCAGAGAGAGCTTCCAAGGTTGGAGGGAGGAGAAAATATACTACCTCCGCTCCGGCTCGGCTTCCGCCAAGCCTTCTTGCGGTGACAAAGAGAACTCAACGCAGAATCAAAGCAAGACCGTTACAGTATTCAATAATATCAACTATAAATGAAAGCTTTAAATATAATCACCTCTTACGCGTGGTTGTGGTTGAGCTTTACCAAACTCCTCTTCTTGCGGTGGATGGCGGGCACCAAGCTAACGTTGTCCTCGTCTCCATCAGAAAGAACGGGTAAAGTCTAACGGGCATCAGCAACCAACGACAAAGGAAAGAAGGAGTTCCCAACAAGCTGCTTACCAGGCTGCGAGTAAGCGCAGCCTGTCTCTGCTGACAGCTCCGTACCAGCTTCGTCCTCTGTCTAACCTTTGATAACTCCAAATCGCGATCATCCTTTCTCCCTTTCAATTTGGCCCCTTCTCAGGTCGAAATCCTTACCTATTTGCGCGATTCAATCCATGTCGTCCCTACTTGCGAACCCCGCGCGACGTCCGCGCTCGATCTAGATCCTGGAAGCACATAGACTCGCTATAGCTCTCGCTCTTGAGTCCAACAAGGCCAATTTTGGCCCTGCAATTCTCAGTACGGGAAACCATTTTGGCAAAACTTTAATGACTGTCTTCCACCAGGTGTTTCTCACGGTCTAGCTATTTTCGATTCTAAAAGTCCCTTTTCCGTCCCGCTCAGCCTCACAGCCATACACGGTCCGTCGATTGGCGCCATGTGATGTGGACGAAGGCGCAGATCAGCTTCAGATCACATATTATTTCTGCATCAAAATCAATTGTTTCAATCCCTGCCTGCCTGCCACGCTGCAAGTCACGTTTCAATCAGCCAAAAAGTGCTGCAAAGCGTCGGCGCAACCGCCGTTTGCATCTTTCAGCTGACAGAATTGGCCGGGATTGTCTACTTCATCGAGTTCTCCGCTAAACAAGCGGTACAGGCCATACTAGCCAATGCCACGGCGTGTCTGTGACGCAACATTACGGCATATCTCCATATGCGACTACCCTTGATTAAGATAACGAAGTATACGAAACCAGACTATTCAATTTCACGGATAATGACACGACGGGTGATCTGGCTGTCAGGATCAACCAATTCGAAAAGGCTACGCGCAGCAATTTTCACGGCCGTTAGTTCATTTGCGCAGCTCACCTTTACCGCGTCTAATGCCGTCGAAGGATAAGTGGGACGCAAAGAATATTTATAGATATTCGTATCCGCTAATAGCGTGAGGCAAGGTGTTCAGATCTATCACAGATAGATTTTTAGGGAACATTATAATATTATAGTACTAAATGAGTAGGATATATCTTGATTAAGAAGAATTAGATCAAAGTAGAGAATTACCAAATTTCCTCCCCCTTTTTACTACATACATCCCCCTTTTTCACTGCGTGCACCCCCAATTTTCACGACATACACCCCCCCTTTTCACTGCATGCACCCCCTCTTTTCACTGCGTGCACCCTTCCTTTCCACTCCATGCATCTCTTTTTTTTTCACTGCGTGGACTCCCTCTTTCCACTATATACACCCTTAAAAGGGGCCATGCAGTGAAAGGGGGGATAGATTTAGTACTTCTTTTAAAATATCTGAGACTTGTTACTTAACAGAATTAGACACCGTCAGCGCTCTAAGCAAGCCCAAATTACTTGAAGCTCTCATTAGTCCCGCATCGCATCATTTTCCTAGCGCAAAACTATATACTCAAGAGCACCACTTTCTTCTCCCACGTAATCTTCCTTGTGGAAGGCGTACGATCCAATCTCCGCTAGGCCCACGTCCCTCAAGGGATCTTTGGTGACGTTATCCAAACACTAGTCATTCAAATTAGCAGCGAGCTCCAACATGTAAACCCAAGTCATGTCCCCGAACTGGCTGAAAAGACTCGCTGCCGCGGCATTTCTTGGATGTCGGGGCCCTTCAATCCACCCTGGATTAGTGACGGTGGCCTGGACGGTGGATTCATGATGATTGGCGAAATCCAAGATTGCGTTCCTGGCATGGCTCTATGCTTACCTGGTCAGTTGAACCGAAACTCAAAATAGAGGACGGTAGATGGAGCGCTCTCAGGTACTTTGGCGGACCTGCGAGCAAGCAGGACGACGGAGGTAATAGCCTTGTTGCGGAGAGCCAGACAGATGACCTCTGTGCCAACGAACCCAGTGGCACCCGTTACAAAGGGGGTCATACTTAAAAGAAAGTCTTTAATTCTTCGAAAAGTTTTGGGTAGTGAAAGTGGTGGAACTTTTGGCAGGAGGCGTGACCTGGGCGGTTTATACACTGACCTTACCCGGACACCTGCTGCAGTTTGCCCCCCTCCATTTCCCACTGCGTGCCGCCTGGATACATGTCACAAAACTTGTCACAAAGGAGAGAGCTGTACCACCACTTCGGCGTCTTCCAGGAGTCTCTGCCTCGCTTATTGAAGCGCTTTAGAGCCGTCTTGAGGAATCCAGGCGCTCTCAAGTAGCACTATAGCCCGGCACCGCCGGACATACTGCCATAATCTCTTGCAACTCACTACGCTCATAGCATCTCTGTGGGGTGGAAACTTCTCGAGGACTTTCTTATCATTGGGAACTCTAGCGTATTTGAGCATGCGGATGAAATCTGCAGAATCGTCGAGCAGGCGGTGTAATTTAGAGCTGGATGCGATATGTAGCTGGAGTTGTTTCTTGAGAACCAACAAAACGGCGCGCGCTATAGTGTTGCTACATTCAAGCGCGTCTTTGAAAATGCCTCCAAAAGCTAGCTTCAAATACTACCACCTTCAATCTCGGCCCCGAAAACCTCACTTTGGAGCGCCTGGAGAATGGTTACGATGTCAACGCGATTTGTACATCAGGTTAGCTGCATGACACATACATACATTCAAAATTTCCATCTCGGCAGGTCGCCCCTTTTAAGCAGCGTTACGAATTAAGTAACTGTTGCCACCTGTCAGTAACGATGAAGAGGCTATTGCGAAGCATGGGCTACCAACCCACGGTCAAATACTCAGGAACCCCCAAGAGGCTTGTATTGAAGACTTTCCTTCATTGGAATGAGCGAGAAGCGATCTTGACCGAGCCGGTGAATAGTGCAAGCACTTCGCCACAGCTGCCTACCAGCGACATGGTCAAGCATATCAATGTAGAAGAAGCCGGTGGTGGCGTAAGACTTAAACAGGTGCTCAGCTGCGGCCTTATCACCATTGAGCAATTTCGAAAGTGAAATCTTTTCTAGCTCAATAGTTGGCACATCTTCGGAAAAAGGTGTATGGTAGAAGTCTCTGACGTGGGAGCTGCCAGCGATGCGCAATGCTTCTACAGCGTGCTTATGAAGAGACATTGTTAGAATCCAATGATGAAAACAAACGACTTTGTCAGGGCAACAGGAATTTGAGATGTCAAAAAGGAGAGGGGGCCGTGATATCAGACTGTTTGCTCTATCCTTTCAGTTACGCGATGGGACCGAGAAACACTGGAGACTGCCGAACAGATGGGGTTTACCTGTGGTAGAGTACATACCCAATCCCGGTTCTATTGTTGCACCGTAAATACTCCATGTGCGTGGATGCCCTCTAATGCCGTAGGGGCTAGTCTTGTAGATGATATCTCCCTGCTCAGCTAGCTTCTGGAACATCCAAGCCGAGCTCTCATTGTGGACATTACCGTGCTGCATGTATCGATGCTGGATTGCATGCTCGGTTGCCTTCTGTTTGTCGTTTTTGCAACATGCTACATTAGGCTACCACTTGACGAAAACGGCGACTCAACTAACCCTGTGATGTCGGGTATGATGAGCCAGACATTCATGCTGTACTATCGTTCTCCCATTCTTGTAAGAAACGCCCCCTTCATCTTCTCCCCAACTTGCTTCCCACACTCCACTTTTCTTCAAACCAATGAGAACTCAACGCAAAATCAAAAAGCAACATCGTTACCTTATTAAATGAAATCATCTATAAATGAGACCTTTAATTCTAATCACCGCCTTACGCGCGGTTGAGCTTTGTGAAACTCTTCATCCACTTCTCTTCAACCACCGTTCCCTTTTCTTCGGGGTCTGGCTCGAAACGCGGCCATAGGGAAGATTTTACTTGCCACAGGCGCTAATCGGGGTTTAGGTCTTGCCATTATCCGCGCAGCAGAGACTTGCGACCCTTCCGCTCATTTAAGTCTTGGTGCCGGGATGTCGAGGCGGATGAAAAGGCATTTGATGATTTGAAGTAGAGCGGCGGTATTGCCTATCTCAACCTATTTCAGCTGGACACGACCAAGGGTTCGGACATCGTTAAAGCTATTGAACATGTTACTGCCACTTATAGAGAGCTCGCTGGTGGGACTTTGTTTTCAGAAGGTAATAACTTGAGCCTAGTAGTTAACTATTTTTTAAGACCTTATCAACAATGCAGGCTTTGCAAGGTTACCGTAAGACAGCTTACTTGCTACCCCCGTTCTACTTACATAGACATATTCTCCGTTAACGTAACCCTAGTGCTCTACATATGCGAGGCTTTTTAGCCCTTGCTTGCTAAATTCTCTATTCCTAAGGTTATTAATATTAGGTTATAACTTAGTAGCATTACTAATTGCTTAATAAAGAGAATATAGTATATAGCTCTTTATAGTACTTTTAATATTACTATAAGTATCTTAATAGTAGTATTTATAAGTAATAAAAAATAATTATATAGCTTAGAAAATTAACTATAGCTTAATTTTCTAAGCTATAGCTTAATTTTCTAAGCTATAGCTTAATTTTCTAAACTATAGCTTAATTTTCTAAGCTATAGCTTAATTTTCTAAGCTATAATTTATTACTTTAAACTATAATTTATTTTTTAATTATTAATTATTAAATTATTTTATTATAATTATATTATAATTTAAAAGTTTTATAAGTAGTAAATATAAAAAAATTAATTATAACTTTTACTAGTTTTTTTTTATTAAAGTATTTTTAATACTATTTTTTAGAAAGCTTACTTTAATAGTAAAACTTTTCTAATTTTTCTTCTAGTAGACTTTAAGTACCTTATCTACTTAATACTTTATATATAAAGCTAACTTAACTATTAGTTTTAAACCTTAATTAAAAATGAAAACTACTCGCAAACTAGTCGCTATATGTGGAATTGCTTTAAGGCTTCCTGGCAGTGCCAGCAGTACGGAGAACATATGGGTTGCGCTTCGAAATGGTTAGAGACTTTCGTAGCCCAGTTCCCGAGAGTCTTTACTGCAGGGAAGAGTTCAGTGATGCCCTCAGAAGCAAGCCTGCCATCAAAACCCAATATGCTACATTTTGGACCATGGCCTTGCTTGCTTCGACTCATCTTCCTTTTCTCTCACTGAAGAGGAGGGTTCGAAGGACAGAACAGTGACTCCTACTCGAGATAGTGAGGGAATGCTTTGAGAGTACGGGCGTAACTGATTATCCGGGTTCAAACATTGCAAGCTATGTTGGAGCCTTTAGCGAAGACTGGCTACAGTCAGAGGCAAAAGAAGACCAGCACAGTGGCGGATACATCATGAGTAGCCAAGCTGACAGAATTCTTGCCAACAGGGTATCGTACGAAAATGACCTAAGAGTCTCCAGTATGGTCATCATAACGGGATGTTCGGCTTCCTTGACAGCCTTGCACGAGGCGTGTAGGGCGCTTCAGATGAATGACTGCGCTAGAGCTGTGATTGCGAGGGTCAAACTTGATACTTGGACCCACCACAACTGCAGCAATATCTTCAGAAGGCATTCTATCCCCCGAAGGATCGAGCAAAACCTTCGATAGCGAGGCCGATGGGGTCCCAGAGGTGATGCCGTCGTGGACATCTATCTTCAATTGTTAGATAGAGCGGCTCAAATACACCTACCGATCAGAGCTATCATCTCGAATACTGGCGCAAACTCCAATGGTCTTAGCCAGAGCACATTTCAGCTCAACATGGGAAGCTCCGATTGAACTCATGCGTAAATTGTGTGCCGATACCGGTTTGAATTCCCCAGACTACTTACGTTGAATGCCACGGCACCGGCACCCCAATCGGTGATCCTATCTAAGCAACCGCCGTAGGATAGGGTTTTGGTAGCCGCGGAGTGTACATTGGTTCATTGAAGCAAAACATGGGTCACTTAGAGGGAACTTCCGGGGTCAGTCCTCTCCTAAAAAGTATTGTGATGCTTGAAAGGGGCATGGTTCTCCCGAATATCAAGTTCCGTTCACCAAACCGAAACATCGACTTTGCGAAATACCAGGTTCAGGTTCCCCAAGAGCTTATACCATAGCCAAGGGACCGTGATCTCCGAGTCTCTATCAACTCATTCGGGTTTGGCGGGGGCAATGCACATGTTCTAGTCCAACATCCATAGACACATGTTTTCAACTTACCCGGAAGATCAAATATCCGGCTGACTTCACCACAGTTACTACTAGTGTCTTCAAACCCAACATTGGCTCTCCAACCTCTCTCGGAACGTTATAGAGATTACGCCAAGGCACACTTAGATATCCTGTCCAGTTTATCTTATACACTCGCTTGCCGCCGTGAGCACTACCAACGGAGAACATTTGCAGTCTGTGCGGATGCAGAGGAGTACCAGACAGCCCAGGTCATCTTTCACCCAACATCCCTGGAGTAATAATCGTCTCCAGCTGGCAAGGTGCGCAGTGGGCGCAAATGGACCACGAGTTACTGCATGACAATACCGATTTTTCGCGAGCTATCGAAGCTATGGATACTATCCTACAGAGCCTGAAGTATGTACCAGCTTGGTCAATTAAGTCTGAGCTTCAGAAGCCATTTATTACTAGCCAGGTGAACAGGGCAGAAATTTCCCAGCCACTTTGCACGGCGCTTCAAATAGCACTTCTCCGCGTGCTCACTGCAGGCGATGTTGAACCTAGCGCAGTCGTTCGTTTTCAAGTAGTGAAATTGCTGCTGCATACGCTTCAGGCGCTATCGAAATGGAAGAAGCAATCATCACCCCATACTACCGCGGTGTCATCGTTAAGGGCAAAACATTGAAGGGCGGTATGGCAGCAATTGGACTTGACGCTGCAAACACCCGCAGGGTTTTTAATCCCGGAGTTGTCACTGCTTGCGAGAGTAGTCCTAGCTCTGCTACCGGCTCTGGGGACGAGAATTTTCTCCTTTCTATCCTCCATGAACTCAACAGTCAACATGACGGTGCCATGGCGCGCAAAATCAACGTCGATGTGGCTTATCCTTCACACCACATGAATAATCTGGCCAGCGCCTACCTCGAACTCTTGCGGGACGAGTTGACGTCTCCGGGCGTTTGTCGAAAATCATCCGATCGTACCAGTGTTCTCAAACGTTGGATGCCAGAATAGGATTCTTTCGGCAGCAGACGCTACAACCGAGTATTGGATGACTAATTCGGTTTCGCCAGTCAGATTCCAAACCACCATGGTAAGCGTGCTGCGTGAGAAGGAACACAATGTGCTCCTCGAAGTTGGTCATCATGAGCTTCTAGGCTATGGGTGCAAATCACAAGCAAAGATCCTGCTTGGTGTTGCTGGAGGTTGAAAATGTGCCCTAGCTCGTAGATCATAAGTCAAGGGAAACATAGTATTTTCCTTTGCTGCTTACATAGCCATGGCTGGAGAAGCATTTCGGGAAGAAAGCGACATAGAACAGGGCTATTCGATTCGCCACGTTACGGTTTCAACGACCATGATTCTAGACGAAGAAAAGCCCCGTTCTCCACATGGTGGCAACAATTCTGAGCATATATTTAACTTTTCAATCGCGTCCCATAGGGAGTTGACTTGCGCCCAACACTGCAAGGGGACAGTAGGGCCCCCAGAAACACCTGACCCTTTTGGACGCACCGTAGACACTCTGCCTAGACAAGTCATCCCGAAAGCCTGGTACGGCTGGGGTTAGAATATGGCTTTAGCTTCCGCCGAGTTAAGAAACTGTCAACCTCTACTCAACAGATGTTCGCTGCTGCCAAAGTATCAAGTCTTTCCAAATCCCAGAACGTTCCTTCCCTTTGCATACCACTACCATCGACGGAAGCTTCCCGGTCGGACTAGCCGCTTTAACGAAAGGCTTTTCACTGGCGCTGTCGATCCCCTAGAGCTTCTACTACGAAACAACAGCCTTGCTCGAGTCTATGATGCAGTCAGCTTCGATTATAGTGCCCACGTCTACACATTCTCTGATACGGTGCCGAATATGCGAATACTTGAGGTCGGACCAGCACAGGGAGATCAACGGAGCTCATCTTGCTTGGGTTGGGAATGCGGTACCCGCTTCAAATTACACGATATAGTAAAAGCACATTCACAGACATATCTACTGAATTCTTCTCGAACGCATGCGAGCGCTTCGCATTTGCCCCTAATATTGAGGTTAGAGTGTTTGACGACTTGCTGAACCCATTCTAGCAAAGTTTTGAGTCTAATTCGTATGACCTGATCCTTACCGCAAACATAGTTCACGCAACACCCAATTCAGCTGAGGCTCTGCATCACCTACAGCTACTACTAGGACCTCGTGGCAAACTCGTGCAGATGGGGAATCAAGGCGCGTAGATCTTATCATGACCAGAGTATATTTCACAATTTTAATAATTCTAGCAATTATTAATTCTAGCAATTATTAATTCTAGCAATTATTAATTCTAGTAGTTAATAAATTTCTTAGTATAGTAGGTTTGTATAGTATTTAACTAGCTTTACATCAACACTTTCCGTCTAAAGAGGTGGTACCTTTGCGTCGAGTTTGATTATTTTGTTAAGGAGAGACCTGGACAAACTAGAAGGTTGGTAATGTCTATCCTTTTCACCAGGATACTGCTGATGATGAAAAGCGCCCTTGTCAAATGCCGGGATCTCCTTCCTCTGGGGAAGATTCGACCTTCTCATCAAGTGGCGAGACTTAAAGCGACCGATGATCCTCTCACTCTCGATTCCTCACCAACGGATGAGAAGCTTGGCAAAGCCTTCGTTGTCATGTTGATAGATGACGTGGTCATGCCATAGATCCCACAATGTGCTTTTGATCATCTCGACCAGAATGCCACCTACGTGATGATGGGGGCTTGGGTTATCTTAGCAGATTTATCATCGTCTGGCTGGCTGAGCGAAGAGCTCTTCCTGTCACCAAGCGCCGGCTCGAAGCTGAAAGATCGGGATCTATTTCCCGAGCTTGAGAGCATGGGGTGTAACGTAGTTCCAAAGCAAGGGATGACACAAAGCTAAACCGATGTTTGCAACACGGTCAAAGCCGCAAGGGCACCAATCGAAGGCGTCCTGCACCTTGCCATGCAGCTTCGGGATGCATTCGTACTCGACATGACCCACAACGACTGAACGGCTGATCGCACGGAAAGTAGACGCCGCATGGAATCTCTACGGGAACGAAGGAGATGATTTAGACTTTTTCGTCATGACAAATTTCACTCAGTACTGGCCTCTACTAGCCGGGACAAAGCAACTATAACTCAGCAAATACCTCCATGGTCAATATCGGTATAGCCTTCACTTACCTGCCTCATGAACGTGTGCCCCATCGACGGTATCGGCTATGTTGCGGAGAACAGCGCAGCGCACAGGAATCATAAGTCGCAAGGACACTAGTTCTTGGATGGGCGTGTGTTGCTCAACTTCCTGGAGTTGGCCATACTACATTCGAACCCCTCCAAGGTTGGGCTGGGCGGAGACGATCGTAGAACTCTCCATGGGTGGATAATAGCCATATCGTCATGCGGCTTCTGTCTGAGATAGCTCTGGACGACCCATCGATTCGTGCGGCTTGGCGATACGACAGGCGGATGGGCTTGTTTCATAACTTCAAAAGCCAGAGAGCGTTGCAGGCGCCGAGTGGGCGGGAGGAGCTGAAAAGATTCGTCGCACGTGTAACCGATCATCCTGATTTGCTGAACGAGACGTCGACCAAAGCGTACATGGTAGCCGAGATAAAGCATCTTCGGTTTCATTGAGAGATCTGAGGAATACATGGACGTATCCTTAAGCTTGGCAGAGGTTCCCTTGGATTCATTGATGGCCATTGAGCTGCGCCGATGGTGGGAGCAAGTATTTGGTGTCGAGGCTACAGTATTGGAGATATTGAGTTCTGCTACTATTTCTGGGCAGGGGGAAGTTGCTGTGAGGGTCTACAAAGGAGACTCGGTGAGATAGAGTAGATACGATGCGTAATTTATCTCTACCAGCTTCTTAAATAAGCCTAGATTTTTCCAAAAGTAGTTGCATATAGAATGCGTAAAGTTATGTCTTCCATCTTCTTGCTCCTGGTCAGCTTTTTATCTAAGCACGAAGTTATACATGTTGATTAAGAGTTTGTAAATATTGCGCGTTACATTATTTAATGGAAAACCGCATTAGTAACTAAGCAGTCTGATAGCGGTTTCGAAGACTCCCATACGTATGAAAGGGAGATGTGGCTCGCATCACTGCAGAGTCTTGCTCTGTTTGCCATGCGGGACATTGTTTTCTAGGATGTCGGATCTCAGGTCACGGTTCATCTGCTTATATAACCACCACTTGAAGCACCGGAAAGGGGTCTTTTTGACATGGGCGATTGGGATTACTGTATCTGGCCCTCTGGAAGTGGATCGTCAACAATATCTCAAAAGAACTTGGAGTAGTAAGTAAAAGACCGCTGTGTATGAAGAAAGGCTTTAATTCAAGCCGACGGGTAGTGAATAGCGACGCGACGAATGACGGCTACTGATGAAAAAGGGCTAAGAAGGAGGGCTGTTGTGACCTTGAAACCATATACGCTTCATACCTGTTTTCCATTTGTGGCTTTGGACCGCTATGCCGAATCAGCCCCTTGACAAGTTTGAGCATCGCGAAGCGTAGCAGGCAAGGCTCATCTCTGCACCCTTTTCACTCCGTAGATTCTTGCGAAGAGGGAGTAATATATTCAATATTGTCCATGTCCTATGCTTTCCAGGAGGCCACCATCTATGATTTCCGCTGGCTTGATCTGCCATTTTCTCTCTCCATTCTGGCCTCTGAATGTCTCCGATGCTTCACCAATTCCCTGTCCATCTCTACCAACCTTTGTCTGCTACCTCAATATGTTCTGCTTGCTTGCCATCCGAGTTGCTCCCAAAGAATAATTCGCTTCAAGCTCACACCATGTTGACGCATGAGGTTGTCAACCGAAGGATGGGAGGAGGTCGAGTAAGGTCTGGTCAGAGCTGATATGGGCCCGAGAGCTTGAAGATTCTGTCAGCCTCAACGGGTTGCAGGTGAAGAGTAGAGACATCGTACCTTCCGATCAATTTCTCGACATGCTTCTAGGCAGCCTAGGCACACCCAAATGCCCAGCATGGTCGGCGTGAGATGGCAGTTCGCGTGAAGTGGAACAGCTTTCGGGGGGATGCTAAGGATGGTGGTAGTATTCTTCAAGCCCGTTACTATTTGTAAATCATCGTCGAAGCTGCGCAGTGCGCGATCGAGATTGGGAGGCATTGTTGTGAGGGAGCACAAGGTCTCGCCAACGCTTAGCCCCGCCGCCGAAGAAAACGCCCTTCCTGGGTATGAAGCGATCGAATGCAACGAATGAGGGAGCCAAGTTTCCCTACAACTTCGTCAAATAACGGCAAGAATCTCCGTTGACTTATCGATTATCCATTTTGGCGGTTCTGACGGATCTTGCACTAACATGACGACGTTCCCGAAGCAATGTGATGGGTTGCATCGGTGCAGTCTCTTATTCACCTTTAACCTCGAATCATCTCAGCGTACCCTGGGCATCCTTCAATCAGCAACTTCTCTTACTTACAGGAGCCGAGTACGACGATGGCTGGCCGGATTTATGCCACTGTTTCTTCTTGCACCACTGCTCGGCGCTAATCAGACCACGCATATGACAATCACCGACCTGAAACCATAACTGGAACACAACTCATGGGATGAGCATGTGAAGTAGTTGCTATGCTAGTAGGATGTCGAGCATAAGCAAGAGTCGAACTCGACTGGCCAGCAGTAAGACCACCTAGATCTGATTCAATTCATGGCCAATACCATGTAGTAGTCACCGCCTACAAGTTGCATGTCCGTCTATTTCGTGAGTTTCTGCTACAAGTCATATCACAGCCTCCTTACCTCCGGACTTACAATGTTATGACCACTTGTATGATTATTGCTGAGTTCGTCTTCACTTTGTTGCTCTACATCCAACGGAAAGAACTTTTTTCCGGATCTGCGAGTATTTGGGATGCTCTTTCTCTTTTCTATTCTTCGCTCATTCCCGTCAAAGATTATTTGCATTTGCCCGGGATACTTAGACCCCCCATCGAGGAACAGACAAGCTCCGCCGACCACACTCTAACGGACACGGGGCATAGTCACCAAGAGCCGCCAGCTCCTCATACCATCCCACTCTTCTCAATGGCAGTGTCGGTGCCCTCGCATCAGGCTACTGTTTTGCTAGCACGGTCATTCTCTTAAGGAGATCTTACTTGGACTTTTGGTCGCTTTTCAAGCTCCCTACAAAAGGCCGTCTCATTTCCGAGAGTCCTCCTCGCAAACTCACGTGCTGGAAGTTTGCAATCTTTCCTGGGAGTCATTATCATTGTTGGGCATCATCACCGGTTCACTGTTTGAAATGGAACAATTCCGCATACTCATGTTCATTAGGAGTGTCAAGTTGGGGATCGTCAAAGTTATCTCCAGCAAGCCGATGTTTAGTCTGTGCAAGCGCTATCCAAATCTCCTTGCTCAACATCTCTTTATTGGCTTGGTCGCTGGTGTCATCCATGCTCCTGCATGTATTCACGTTCAAATGCACGGGCTTTACCCACACTTTTTCCTTGCCAATTGGAGTGATCTACCCTATCGTTCTTTAGATTATCGGATCTGGATGGTCGTCTCCTCCTATCAATTTCATCAATTCAAGGCTCTCTGCGATTTTGCTCGGCGTTTTCCTTCGGCGCCCGCTACTGATTAAGGCCGGAAAGAGCGTCTTCTTTGATATCGCCACTACCTGCGAAGCTACTCTTTTATCTGCGCTGTTCTCGCTGTCGTGTTTCCAGCTTTCCACATGTCTCTCATCTAAATCCCCCACAGGGACGAAGACTTGCCTCGACATGCTAATTGCTACGAATACAAAGCTATTTCTCTGTCGGACTCTCCCTTTTCCCGTGGAAAACCGTTCTAGACCTATGCTAACGCTCTTGGGGAGGACCTGCGAGGCTGTGTTACCACGATTGGTTTTCTCCTGTATTCGGGTTCCCAGTTCTAACGGCTCCGTCATCTTCTACGCTATATTATCATCTAAAGTTTCGTCTTTGACGTCATTCTCGTGGGGATTGCTGCCATAGCTACCTATCCTACGCTGTCCCCTTCTGAGGCACTGGTACATATTTGGTGAACAAGATGAGAAACTGCGTAAAGTTCGGCTACCTTCTACGAGACGCATGCCAGCAGCTCCTTATTTTTCATTGGTCACGCGTCCCTGATAATTAGTCGGTGATTTAGCCTATCAACAATAACGCAGGCGTGGGGTAGGTTCTAGATGATGGAGAATTCATTCATTACAACGCGCTCTAGCTAGCTATCATCTTTCTCCTTGTCCAAGTCAACGGTAGACACTAACCTCAACCAACTGTTTCTCTTCATTCTAGTTATTCTTCTGCTCTAATTATAGGTAGTATCTTTAACGTTCCAATACCACGAGTATATTCACGTTATCTATTGGGTTGGTGGCCCTTGGGTAATCCTGTTTCCTGTATAAAGGAAAGAAAAAGTAGTTAGCGGGACCTTACAATCGCCCAGAAAAGGAAATCGACGTCACATTCAATCCTCAACTCTATTACTCTAAAATCCGTACTGCCGCAAAGCTTCTCCTTAGCTGCTCTGCCTCCCTTCACTCGCTTCCAGCCTGATAAGTCGGTCGATGTGTTTTCAAATTCGACCCTATTGTTCATCGGCTCCAGCACGCAGACGAAAAGCGCCCGATGAGTCTTTCTGTTGCAGCCGGGCACGTAAGATTCACCCACAGAAACAGGCGCGTCGCCTCCTTTTTTGGCTTCCTGCCTGATCTTCCATGAACCCCCGTCGGCGGACGCGACATTCGCTATCACGACTATGGCATAATTCAAGGACAACGGCGGTAACAGGATTGCATACGTGAACTTGTCGAGCGCGGTATCACACACAGGGACGCGACCTCTCTCACCCTTAGACACTAGTGCATCTCCCGGAGCACCCCCTTCTTGCACCTGTCAATTTGTCCTCGTGGTATCTCTCGCGGCCTCTGCAAGGTTTCTAGGACCTTCTGATTAGGTTAAACCCCGGCGCCTTCTCTAGATCCGCTTGGGATGAAGCGGGGGTTTTGTCGGCGACAATAGACTGTTAGACAGAGAGATCTCGTTACTACCTTGAGATTAGACATTTTACACGATGATGAAAGAAGTCGGCTGATGCAATCAATGTGGGTTCTATTTCTATTCATGAGATTTTGTATAGGGTACGGTGCATATCATGACCAGCAACGCGAAACCAAAACCCGGACTCCCGATGGAGCAGGAAGGAAGGCAGGGATATATGGTACATTTGTAGCAAAGCAATCAGAATTGATGGTTGAGTTGCAAGAGCCAGTGCCTCGTGGGGCTTCATGCTTTCACGAAAACCTGCCCGGCATCTCCACAGTAAACTTTGCACACCATACCTTGTTGTGATCATTATCCCCATTCATCCAAAGAGGCTCATAGTCTCTGTACTTGGGACTGCTTCAGCTCGAGCTGCATCTGTGTGAGCCCCGTGTACAAATCCCTGAACGCCGAGAACCCGGGCGTCTTGTCTTTACTGATGTTACTGGCCTCTTCCGCTTCCATAGGGAGTCTTGGGAAGCCATGGAGCTTCGCAGCATTGTAGCCATTTATGTATGGGGAGGTCGAAGACGGGAAGAGGTTGTGAACGTCGGCGACGGTTCCTTGAAACGGCGAGATGCGACAGAATGAAGAGCTTTTAGGACAAGTAACCTGTGCTCGATCCGTGTGCTGTGAATGTGGGATTGTGCGTCTCTGTAATCGACCTGCGTGGCCTATGGGGCAAGGATGGTGGTCTAGCAGTATAAATTTAGCCAGAACTCTTCCTTGCGAAGTACATCTAATGTGGTTTGCCTACCCTATCAATGGTGGAATCTCGCATTTTCCTGCTCTCCCTGCGCGCTTTCTCTTGGGTTTACTTCTGGTAATGTTGGCTAGCCATAGGCGGCGGCTCGACATTGGACGAGTACGCGCCTCTGGTACACAACTAGTCGTCTTGAGTTGTGGCCTTCATGCCGCGGCGCGCTTGTAGCCGTTCCGGTATAATAGGGTTCTGTTGTAGTTTTTTGCTGAGGACTGCATCGGTGAGCTAGCGTGGAGGATAGGGCCGATACAATGATCTCTCCGCGTTCTATGGACCCCTGGACACGAACCGTTTGTGGGAACTCTGAAAGACCTTGCTTTCTTCACTTCGTCAAACAACATCGAATTCTGGCTTACATCCCGTGGCGATGGTGTAAGTATGTGTATGGGATGATAGATGTGTATATTGCCATATTATGTGCACCATGTTGAAGACGGTTGTAAGGGAGATTCACACCAGAAAAGAAACAATAACATGTAAAAAGGTTTCGGCAAGGCTGTGTTGAATGTGTTCCAACGGAACTCCAGTTTCGTAGCTGAATGGTGGGAAACATAGGGACTGGGAAGGGAATGTGGCATTTTACAAGCGGGCTTGGAGTATGGCAGATGCGAATCGGTAGGAGAATGATGCTATAGCTTGAGTATATTCATGAAAATCCCTCGTAGTCATCTGGATCGCTTTCAAGAGCGCGAGAGCTCGGCTGGCGTTGGAGATGCTCCTGCTGCCAAATGGAGGGGGAGTTAGAGGCGCCGAGGTAATGCTAGCAGGCGGAGTAATCTGCTGATGATGGAGCAACGAAGGCGGGGACATGGAAATGTTACTCTCGTGGTTTGTATGGCGGGATTGCATGGTAGAGGAGTTGCGTGTAGTTGGAGAGGTTGGAAGGTTGGCCGGTAGGCGGGGTTGGGTTAGGACCTGCCACGCTGTTTGACTTCATCATTAGTAGAGCTCCACTACGCGTCGGCGGTGATTATTTTCAAAGCTCTCATTCACGATTGATTTCACTCTATGGCCGTCATCCGTATACACCATCATCAAAGAAGGCATCGCGTTGGTTCAATCACAGCCACATTTCGCCTCCCGAGGCCACAACTCTCCACGTCTTGGAGCATACTATTCGAGCGACCGATTATTATAGATACTCCGATGGACCATCTCCCAAAGCCCAACTCGGCAGATGCCATGCACAATCTCCTGCTGACTATCGGCCCGCCCAAAGCCACTGAGACCGTCTCTCCGGCAACTTTGTTGTCGGCCATGGATGGGAACTGGCTTCGAAAGGCTCTCGACATGAACTCCTTGAAAGCGCGTAGTCATTCATCCGAGGGACACCCTTCTCGTTACCTTGAAAGGAGTCTGACGATGAAAAAAGTAAATGAGTCGGCCACGATCTCTGCGTCTACTGTTAAGTCGACTACGATATCTTTCCCGTACCTTGTCCTCCATAAATGTACGTCAAAGACGCTATTGCTCAGCCGATGCGACAACAACGAGCTGCACGCCGTGTTAGTCAGCGCGCTCAGGAGCGAGATTGAGATGGTCGTCACGAGCGCCGGCTATATGTTTGCTACGCCTTGAACCTTAGCTTTTGAGATAATGTAGCAACAATGGGCTAACGAAAATCACAGCTACTTAACAACAATTTTTCCTATCATAGCTAGAGACTGCTGTGTCTACATTGCAGCTTTCGGACCAGGGCGAGAAGCTCAAGCTTGTGCTAAAGGTACGCAAGTCTTCGAACGTGAGGCGGCGGCATATACAAATTTACGACGCAAGTTAATCCCCCGATTCGAGGAGACCTCCCATGGGAGTTGGCGACGGATGGATTAATCTCTGTATCTATCACAAGATAATACACTCTTCACTAACCCCCTGCAGACATATAATGTATATACATTGATCTCAGACTTTCATATCAACAATCACCACCAAGGTTCTTCTCGAACTACAAACTAAAGGCTGGAGTCATAGAGCTCCCTGTGAGCTTTCCAAATCGAATATCGCTCCCCGATCGGTGGAAGCCTGACCTAAGCCGTGAACAACCACTTTCGAAGGTGGATATCATCTGCTCCTACTAGGCAGATCGGTATAGATCATTTGCAACCCGTTTTCGCTAACCTTGCGAGGAGATCTATCGAAGTCTGCGAACTTACAACGACGATGACGGACATGTCACAGCCATCAACAATCAAGGATTTGGCCACTATCATCGGCGAAGATAAGCTAAAAGTAGCGACGGCCGTAACCAGCGAAGTCACTTTTCACGCCAAATGATGGCGGTTCCGTGACTCCCAGCCTACTATTCAAACCGTCGGGGTGCCTCTGTACAGCCACGCCATCATTAGCTCCTCCAATATGCCGTATCTAGTCCTTTGTCCCGGCATGGAGTGGAATATACGCATACCAGATGTGCTAGTGGGCAGAGACGTGCTCGAAAACTTCGACGGGGTCTTCCAGATGTACTGCAAGGACAAATATTCGAATCTGACTGTGGAGGACTTTAAAGGTGCGCCATTTGATCAATAAGAGGCCATGAGGTAGGAGGAGGCAGTGGCCAAGTTAAGATTGCGCTAGAAAGAAGGCGAGGCAAAAGAAGTCATGACGAAGATCTAGGCGGAAAGGCCGTGGGTTAGACAACAGAGAATGGCAAAATGGGAGGTGAGAAGAGCTAAGATTGCACAACCCGGTGCGAAGGAAGGTCTAGCGTTTGCATCAACGCCAGATATCAACACGGGAGACGCTCCGACAGTGAATGATAATACGATACAAGCGGGCCAACAGCATAATCTACTAATATTCGGCTTCTCAAGTCGACCTAGCACGTTACCAAAGCGGCCTCAAGGAAATCACGACGAACGCGCTTCGAAGCCCAGCAAAAGACCAACTTGATGTCTTCTCAGGCCGCAGAGCCTTCTAGGCCACCGCCATTTGAGATCAATGAATTACTTCCAGCAGAACTTGAGCACTTTTCGAGCCTACATTCGAAATTTGAATCATACGAATGGATTGCGGAGCGAATTGTTGAGCTTCCTAGCCTGAAGACGCCCCACTGCGGAGAATTCTATTATGATTGCAGCTAGCTCGCACAAAATCATCTATCAGAAAAATCTATCGATCACTTTCAGCAAACGGGAACAGAGGAAACTCGCCGAACAGGTCAACTCTCTCGATTTGTCAGCGGCGAGGTGTAATTGAGCCGCATCACCGCGACCTTCGCGGGGATGACGGTGAGGTCCATTACAAAGGCATTACGAGATCGTGTTTCCAAATTTGCTAATTTCGACCCATTCGCATAGATGGGGGCGAGCGAGGCCGCATTCTAGGCTGTGTCCGGCTGGCTCGACGAATATTAAATCGCCACGAATGGACTGCGCGCCTTGCTCAGAGGCGTTGGAGCGTCATGGACTGACGAAAAATTTGCCAAAATAGTTGGGAAGCCGATGACCATCATTTGCCCTGAGCTGGAAGACCTTACAATGCTGATGGTACCAACAGCATAACATCAAAATAAGATCAGCCATGGGTTCAGGCCCGATGGTAGACAGAGGTGGAAGGAGTGGCTGCGGGAGCAGAGACTCAGGATGATTGTTGAGGGAGGCTTACTCCCGTGATGGGTAACTCTCGATTTGCGGTAGCATACTTACTGCCATGACTTTACCTTTATTCGATACTCCAAAATGGGCACTTTGGCTTTCCACTCGACGGAACTTTTCGAATATGAATTCATCTTCACGATTGGTCGTGGGTATCCTCTTAGTTGAAAGCTCCTACCCCCGTCCCAGCTGCTGCCACCTCTGCTGCCGCTTTGCCCGCGTCCCGCTCCCAGAAGGCGTTGGCCGCTTTAGATATCACTGACAGTCCCCGCTTGCCGTGGGTCTAGGTCCTCTATGGCAACAACCATGAGCAGCACTCCCCGGTGGTGTAGAAGTGGTGGATGGCGCTCGATGCAAGAGTTGGAGCGTATGAGCCAAGGAAATGAAACAATGTTAGTAATGTTTTGGACATAGACCTTTGGGTACCGATGTTCAGTACGGAGAGGTGTTCATGGCGTCAATATCACGACCAAGAATGTTGGATATAGGTGGAAATACATGGGGACAATTGCACCGGTGGTCGAGTGACGCCCTGGAAGGGTCTGGTCTATCCACACGGGATAAGGATCAAGGCGTTCTCTGCCACCGCGGCAATTTAATAGTTCTCGACATTTGGTCTAGAGGTTGTTGCCCACTCCACGCGTATCTGTAGGTGGGATTGGACATTGACCTACAGGTTCGAATATAAATGTCTTGGAAACGGATATAGGCGTTTTCCTGAGAAGATCGGAGTTGCCGTTGCCTCATTGACGACGTTGCCCGGCTATTAAGCCTGGATCTTCACTCGTTGATATCTTTCAAGGTCTTACACAGCCTGGAAGAAATGCTCAGACTCGAAGCCGGACTTTTTTCTCACGCATGATACTATCGGCGCAATATGTATTGCCTGGGCCATGTACGGCACAAAGCTCGACTCATCAGTAACATTTTTTATAAAGCCTATAAGAAAATGCTCCGACTATACATCGTGCCGTTATGAGTGACAGTCCTAGTTATTGCTAGATCCCCGCTCCGCATTCTTCATTATTGTCGGGGCAGCCCAAACGGTTTCGGCCTCATAGTATCCTACTTTCAACATGCTAAACATTGGCCCCCACTTCATCACAAGGCCAAGGAAAAGAAATGTACACTTCGCCAACTCGCCTCGGTGTATCACACCAAAATTCGTCAGCCGCACGGCCCGTAGTAAAAGGTATCATGAACCAAATCCTTCGTATCATCTCTGACTATAAGCTTAGTCCCTGAAGTATCTGCTCTACTGGTCTGTCTATACGGGTCCGTTTTGGTCTACGGGTCTCCCCTACGGGTCCAATTGAGGTGGCCCGTAGAGGTGACCCGTAGGGAGGACCCGTAGACCAATTGTTCTTCTCTACGGGGTCCCCCGTATAGGCAAGGCCTGCGGGGCTGACCGTGCCAGCAACCTTATTGGCGTAGACGAATGCATTCTGGGCCCATCTTCGTAAGCTTCTTCAAAGCTAACAATGTCTTCACAGCCTTCAATGAGCTCACTTCAGTCCTTCAACGCTCTCTCATTCAAAACGTTCTGATATATGCAGGCACAGAATAGCTACCTAGCTGAACGCTGAAGGGAACGAGAGGAATTGCTGATAGTATGTCATCTTTCTTGAGAATGCTCCAGACCGCAGCTCACCATCAAGCAAAGTGACATGCCTTTGATCAGAGGCTCTAATGTCGATTGGGCAATCTTGCATCCCGCTACCAGGATGATTGTCATGACTATCAAAAAAGCCAAGTAGCTAATGGAAGACAGTATGCCCCTGGGATTTGATTTAAAAGATACTGAACTTCTTGCACCGCTCCTTGAGTACCTCTGCGTCGGAAGGTCCCGAGCTAGGCGTTCATATGAGCTCTATTTTCACGGATGAGACAAGAAAATAGTATCCCAAGTTTCGCACCGTCGTTTGGGCATTGAGAGGAAAGACGATGAGGCGGAGGCAGGTCGTCTCAGATGTGCCTTTGAAGAGAGGGCCACAAGATGCGCGGAGATGATGGGCCATGGAAAAATGTACCAGTTGATCCACAACGACACTGGCCTTGACAACTTCCCAGGCTTTCTGATCTCGACAAAGTTCTTCATTATAGCTTCGGAAGGCAAATGCAATATCTATCCCTCCGGAACGAGGTTCTACAGCCCCCCTTACACCATGCATCCTAGAATGCTTGACCGTAATTTAGGTTTGCCGCATTCAGCGCGACGAACAAGGTTAAATATGGTGCCAACTATGGTTTCGAGACTGAAGATTTTCGTCTCTATATTCGTACATTCTAGCCGGAAAGCGGTGAAGGCATTTGCAGAGGCCTAAGTGTAGCGCTCTCTTTGATAGCAAGACTCTAGGTGGCTTTGAGGCGCTATTAGGAGATGCAATTAGTAGCCCAGAGGTTACGGCAGTTGATTCCGTCGCCAAAGTGCACCACGCTCGCTGATGATCCACGTTGGTGTTCACATCTGGCTTGGAAGGTTGACTCAGATACTGTCAACGTAGAAGAGGTCCAGAAATATTGCGAGGTGACACGGCGTGATGACAGCTGAGCTCGTGGAGAACTTCAAAAATATGGATACCCTAATACTCCAATACAGAGCGAGAGCGCTTCGCGCTGTCGACTGAGACGTATACGTCGTGACAGATATGGAAAGATATGCTGCATTGCTTCGCTTGAATGTCACTTAGCCCCCTTCCGCCCATTAATGAGCAACAACGACCTAGAGCAAATATGCGCAGCAACCGTTCACACCGTTTGTAATGAACTTCATATTGGACACCATCCTGCATTACTACTGCGATCGCAATTTACAAATCATCGAGTCCTCCCAGAGCCAAGTTATTATTGGCTTCAAAGTCCTCGCCAACATTTAAATGAAAGGGAGCGACGTCCCGAGCGCGATGTAATAGCCCATTATTCGCTACATGCAGCAAGCCGAAGGCTCGTACAAGCGTTTGTAGGATCCTCGCCGCAACTTCAAATTGAAAGGTGTGCGCTACACCTTTTCATTTCGCATACACCTAATTATAAGGTGTGCAACATTTTTTGTGTTCACTAAATTAAAAGAAATTTACTATATACGATAATAATTTTTATAAAGTTATAAGGTCTGTATATTAATTTGTGCACTAAATTAAAAGGTACGTACTACACCTTATAAAATTTATCTCTGTACTAAATTATAGGGTGTTGGCTACACGTTATAATGTCGTCCGTGCGAACGCCGCTGTCAAAAATCCTTCTTTGTTAAGTACCCACCTATGCAGAAGATGCATCCATACTTCCAGACTCGTTCTGTCTTTCCTATATGTAAATTATTGCGTCTTACATTTCCCTTGCGGTATGCCTATGGCATTCATGAAGAAGAGTTTGATTAAGCTCAACCACGCGTAAGCGGCGATTATATTTAAAGCTCTCATTCATTAACCTATTCAGTGTGCTCCACCCTTCACTCAAGCTCGCTTTCAAGATTTCTCCATCATTTCAATATCTTCAGCATGCCTTTTATTAGAGCAATGCGCCAGCAACAGCCGTAGGCGTCTCATGCTAGATGTTTTGATGCAATTAGCTACGGCAATGCCTAATGTAACCTAGCAGAAGCATGTAATTATTAATTAATATGAGGTGTGGCTACACTTTATCAGTTTTCGCAAGAAAATGGCATCGATACAGTTGCAGAAACATAGAACTATAATGCTTAGCTTTATACACGTGATAGCTAGAAGACCCACGAGGAGATTGACGAAGACAAATCACTGATCTGTAATTGTTCATAAGTAAAAGAATCTCCTGAAGCGGAGCTAAGTATCTCTAGGTAAGTCTTGCATGTTATCCATTCTCCTCGCCGGGCTACCATGTCGTGAACTACCTGGAGGGGTTGGTCCATTCCGGAAATCTGCCCTGGATTCCCACAAAGTCGTAAACTTGCTCAGCGCTGAATCGGAGATTCTTCCGCATCTAAAGCTTAGAGTCTTCATGCAGCATAACATTTTAGGCTTCACGATCTACGTTCCAAATATTATATTCGTCTTGGATCTCGTACATCGAAAACAGGTTGTGCCTCTGGATGTCAGCCGAAAGCTTCCCGGAAGAACTCAAATGTCGGATCGAACGCTCGCAATATCGGGCACTTCACGATCTCTGCCTAGGACATAGCCAATAGTAGCGAAGGACGGTGCTGCAGAACTTCGGAGCTGCGGCTGCCCGGACCTGACTCTAACAAAATCCGAAGTGAAAGCATGGCACGCAACTGGATCACGTATATGGGTGCCTTGATAGATGCGAGAGGTGAATGCGGTGAAGCCGAGATTCACAAGGATCAATAATAACATATAGGGATTGTGATACATATTGCAGGCAACCTCTGAAGGATCAAAAGAGACCACGTTTCCTCAATGGGTGGAAGGAGCCGACGGGTGAGTTGGTCGTATGATTAACCGAGATTACAATTGGACGTATTCGGATTGAAGAGATCGTCTCTGAAGCAGTACGATTTACTTGCGACATCATTTTCCTGCCACATCCGCGTACCGAGTCCTTTGATTTATCAGTATAGCCATTCCCAAACGAGATACGAGTTCCGGCACTCGTTGCGGCCCGGCAGCCTGGATGCAGTCTACCGTGGACTGGGGACCCTAAGATGGAGAACCAAATTGGTGGTTTGCATACCGGTTAAAATCGCTGCTAGCACCCAGACGACTTTCGAATGCATTTTGGTGGGGTTGACGCCGACGTGTTCCTTACGCTTATCTGGATACCCTTATCTTCCAGGCCGGCATGAGGGTATATGGGGAGATACTGTGGGGTTCTCTTCGCAACCGAATCCATAGTAGAGGGAGGATCACTTGCTCATCTCAAGTTGCGCATGTACCCAGATAAGATTCAGAAGTGCAATATAACACTCTTTCTCGAGATCTCACCTGGCAAGTTTATTCCATGCTGTACTCATCTAGCCAAAACACGAGCGCTCAAAACTCTAGCATACTTGCTTTTAAGGAGAGCATATCGATGGCCTTAGGCTGTGCATCCCTCGGGCGGAAACCCGGGCTACCTTGGTGGTAGCACAACAGCGAGATCGCATGCAGCTACTGGAGGATTCAAGGGATATTCGGAGGAGTATTCGAAAAAGGATTCGAAGGTGAATTGGAAGGAGGGTTTGTAGGAGTCCAAGGAGGGTTTGAAGGAGAAGTCGGAGGAGGAGGATTGGGATTGAGTAGGCTTATCGATAAGGCCTCCTCTACGGAGGTGTACTTAGGCCAACGCCCCAAACCTTATTCGCACGCCCCATGTCAGCCGAAACCGACCCCTATCGCATTTGTATGAGATTGTCCTAATAAATCAATGTCGCACTGTTTATAGATTGGATGCCAAGCAGACTCGAAGCCGACACTTGTATACAACCGCTGTATCGTCAGAAATTCGTGATGGAAGCGGTGAGTGCGAGAGGTTGACGTCACGCTGGTGTAGGCCGATTCAAAGAATTATATGTATTTTGAGGCTGAACGAATGTATGCAGAGACTATACAGTCCAGAAACAATAGTTTAGCTATTGGATGAGAGTGTAGGCCAACTAGAAGTAGGTTAATATAGTGGTTCCTTTCAGTTCTGCCCTCGTCGCCTTGTTGCCCTCCTCGTCGCACTCCGAACTGTGTTCGTTTGAAGACTTCATTTGGTGGAAACTCTGGTGGAAGGCCTTGACCACCTTGATCAACAGAGCCTGGGCCAGTAGTTAAGGCTGTAAAATCGAGGAACTCGTCCAGGTCAACCTCCTCTGCCTCTTCCTTCTGTCTTGAGGGTGCTTCAGGATTGTAAGGAGCGTTTTGTAATTGATCTGGTGAGAACTGCGCCTCTTCTATATTACGCTTGGTAATTTGTGGAGAAGTTACAGGGCGAGGGAGTTTCTTTTTGATACTGCTGAGTGTTAGTAGGTGAATAGTAAGGCCACTAGTTTCACAACTCTCCTTCTTAATACCTGCCGATTTTGATTCATTCTTGATCACTCGTTTCGCCTGCCTCTCCTGCTTAATCTTTGAAGCCTTATCATTCTTGATTACGCCGCCTGCTTCCAGTATTGCTTCCAGAGCCTCTACATCTTCGGTGGCTCTCCTCCAAACGTCTTCTTCCATGTCTCTAAAAACACCAGTATACAGCGAGATTGAAGGATGGCTGCCTTGCTACTTTTTGAATTGACTCTGGACTACATGCTTGACAGTAGTTCCGCCGGCCTGTTTGAGTAGGGTAGTGTCGATTTCGTGAGGTCCGATGAGCTCATTATGGCTATGCTATGGCCCAAGAAAGAAGGTTAGAGCTTCCGCTCCAAATTTGTTTTCGAATGATGTAACAATGGGGCTAATTGTAACGCAGGCGTCGGCAAGGAGTTCTAAGAGGAGGTCAAGATCGCGGGCAGGGCGGTCTTTAATCTGGAAAGTAGTTTTATGTTTGATCGGGGCAAACTTTAGCCACTTCTTAGTTCCCAGATCAGCGCCAATGTCAAGGGTTGCGCCCCAGATGTCTATTTCTTCAAGTATGCCACCAGCGTCTTAACATTGACTTGGACATCTGCTGCCCCACGATTCAGTCCGCTGATTCTTCTTGCTGGTCCCGTAGAAATACACTTCTTAGAAAGTTACGTCAGGCTTGATCTTCCCGTGAAGAGTAAGGTGAGCGTCCCCAAGCATTACTGGTTTTACACCACGATCTTATCTTATCATTCTAGGAAAGAAGCCAAGGCGCTTGACGACTTAAATATACTGCGCAAAAGCAGCGAACTGAGTGCGAGCAGAAACACCCAAGGTACGAATTGCGCATGGGCGTCAGTTCCAGCGTATATTTCAAAGCCCCGGTGTTCTTCAAAGCCCCGGTGTTCTTCAAAGCCCCGGTGTTCTTGCTTATCGTGGGCGTCAACCGAACATGTAGGGCTCGGGCCTGGAACGATCAAGTCCCTCACGGTTATCCTAGCGTTCAATCGATTGCCGACTCCTACAGGATCGCTCTCGCGTACAACCTTTCATAACCGTTTCTCAGCGATAACATGGCCGTAATTTTCAAAGCTAAGGTCGTTGAACCAGGCGTAGAGGTGCCTCCTTCCAGAATCTACTATTGTTCCCTTTTCTAACTCTTTCTCTGCAAGCTCAATTAGGCGCCCTTCCAGTTCTTCGGTCTCTGTAGGATCCACGTGACTTATCGCTCAAAGAATCCGCATTCCTTCCTCATATCGCAATCGACGAAGACGACGAAGTTGGATTTTGAAGCCGTCTGCATGCAGGACTCTCAACATCGCCTTCTCTTTTAGACGATCAAAGAACAATTCTCCCATCCTCTCCTTCAGCTCATCGTTGACTGTCGACTTCTTCAGCCTCTCCCGTTCAACCCCCTAGTCCTTGTGCCGGCGATACACTGTGGCTCTTGAACAATCTAATCCAGTGCGATGACGTATAACGCGTGTATTATCCTCAGCAGCCGTGCTAGCCTGGTCTAACCCGATAATGTGGAGCTGCTAGAGGTTATAATCGACAGGTGAGCGACTTATAGCAAAAAGCGAAAGATTTCGGTGGAAGGCGACCACAATTGGCCCACGACGGCGACGGTAAGACCCTCTACAACTTTATACGAACATTTAGGCGATTTGTAGGGGCAATCGCACCAATCTACCTTCGTCAGATTTTTCAGTTTTCGCAGAGTTTTGAGACGGTGGCCGAGGTTCAACCCCGTCTCCTCTCCAGTTTCTCAATCACTTGCCATTGACACCTAAAGGAAATCCAACTACTTGCCGTCGGCACGAAATCCAGATGACGATAAGAAAGCGCAATACACGAGATCACTATTTTGCCCCCAAAGTTGTCCAAGTTTCCATGTGATGCGTGTCACGGATATCACTTTCATTCGGCGCGAACTCTATACGCCTTAGCTACTTCATTGCATCCGCCTGCTGGCCTCACTCTCGTTTGGATGGTTGGAGGTGTCGAGCTACCCAAAAGGGCAGGAACAACAAATGAACACTCTCACCTTACACATCTCTGCAGACTGTTGCTAACATCAGCATAAACTAAGTGGTCTCGTCCTTTATAGACTTCGCAGACATAAGCATGACGAACCCATCAACGGCGGCTGCAACGTTAGACACATCGGCGCTCCTTTCCCCTTTACCTTTTCACTTATCTCAATTCAACCTCACATTCGATCCATAATGCTTACATAACCCTTAAAAACCTTTTTCTAGAGATTTCTAGCCTATCTAATATATATTAAAGTAAAGACTCTTTAGTTTTTAATATAGATTTAGGTTTAACTTAGTTATAAAATATAATAATATATATTACTTTCTTTAATTAAATAGTATAAATAAAAAAATATAAATAAAAAATATTAATTAAAAGAATTATTAATTAAAGGAATTATTAATTAAAGGAATTATTAATTAGGGAAATTATTAATTGAAAAAATTTTTAAAATTCTAATTTATACGCCGACCGTGATAGATTATGCGGACATACAGTAGTACCACATTTTCTGCAACTACTGGTTCAGTATCATTGGGCATATTACTTAGTGAGGATTTCCGTTCGCAAATAATATGCTTCTCTACTAGATGGGCTGTTCATATGAAGGCGTCGGGGCAAGAGGATAAGTTTGGATCTCACGTTTCGCAGAGGAAGCCCTAGAATACGCTACAGGCATGGCGGTTTGAAGGCAATACCTTGGCCTTCGACACTCTGATTGAGACCCACTGTAATCACAAGAGGAAACTTACGGGACTTCCTTTAGCCATCAATTATTCTCAAGGTCAAGAGAATCTCTCGTGCGGGGTGGTACTCTGCGCTTATCAGATTCAACAGCCTCACTTGCCCTCTTGATGACAAATATGCGAGTACCTAGCCATCGTTGGAAAAGGTTGTGTCAAAACCCGTGGGGAGAGCCGCTAGCTCCCGTGACACTTTTGTTTTGGGTTGAGTTGCGAGGTCACAAATTCAAACCGAATTGGTCGATAGGTGATGCAAGGAGAATTCCTTTGCCACATCTAGAAAACATCCGTCACGAAAGCCACCCAGTTTCCCAATTTCTTGATCTCCCATGGCCGTGTGGAAATATGAAAAGGATACCAACCCCTGCCGACTTGAAGCTAATGCAAGATTACAGGCCATCGCGCAAGAGATATCTTGCTGATGTTCTACTGTAGTCTTCCCGCAGGTTTGAATGGAGCCTCTGTACCTTTATCCAATATGCCATTCGCTTTTTCTTGAACAAAAGCGTAAAAGCTGTTCCATCATGAGATTAAGGAGGAAATCATGATTTCTTCGGAATTTGAACAGTTCGAAGACTTGAGTACCTTCTTCGAGTCGAGAACCGACAATAAAATGGGCTAGTTCTTTGGCTCGGATCAAAGCAAAATGTCGTTTCTTGATGTGTACATAACCAAAATCTCCGGAGAAAACGCCCCAGAAGGGAAGTGCCAGTGTCTTCAAAGGAGAGCTCTCTTCGCTGCACGCTGGAGCGACCATCCCACGGCCTTACTAAATGGCGAGCATAAAGTGACTTCGTTTTGCTGAGTCATTTGGAAACCCTCGAAACGAAGATGAGACGTTTTCAGGTGAGAGGCTTCGTCGTCGGGTATGCGGAGAACGGAATATAAGCGCTGTAATCGGAGGTAGACAATTGCATGTCCATCTCATTTCCATTCAGAAGATCTCCAAGTGCCTGAGCTAATGGCGGGTCGGTAAGCAACACCATTGATTGCATCAACTTGTGATATTGTTCTTCGAGCCTCGTGTCACCGTCACCCTGCAGCTCTGTCTGAAAGGGAAAGTAGGTTTTATCCTGCTTCGAAGCTAGATTGGCTGATGGAAAAGCTTGGATTTATTTCAATTGCTTCCAACAGCCATATTTCGTCGTCGATTGTCGCAACGGAGATGAATACAGGATTAGCTCTTGATACCGGCTCTTTGATGACTACAGGTCCCAGCTAGCTGTTCTTGTCTGGGTTGTACTTTGTTTTGGTTAGCTCCCTCTTGAACTAAGTATAAATTCCATCTAATTCCTGCATAATTGAACTTTAAAAGACTTTACCTCATCCGCTCACCACATTTTATACCAGTTTGGGAGATCTCAGCTTGTATTCTTCTGGTATATTGATATAGCTTTGTCCAAAAGGCCAGCAACATTATCTGAAGCTCTATCAACGCATCCTCAAAGTGTTTCCAATTGCCAGAGTCTAGTGGCTTGGATATAGAGTCGTGGTAAACTTTCAAGCGGCTCATCATGCATAAGATAGATCGGGTCTGGATAGTAAGGCATGCGTCAGGCGGTGCAAAGCCAGGAGAACCTAATGATAGTTGCTTTAACGACCGTCATGCAATATGCTCATACGAGCCCGCATGGGTTTGGCCAAGGCTTGAAAGGAGGTTGCCAAATACCCTGGATCTGATTCGTACAATAATGCTGGTCAATACCCGGAGTTCGACTTTGTGTCCCTGGGTAGTCCCAATTGACACCACACAATCCCAGCCATAATTAAGAGCATTGGCAAAGCGTATCGGCTAGCTATGGCCTTTGAAGATGTTGTTCAGCTGTGTAAGGCATTTCTGCAATATGCGAACAGTTCGCATATCTGACATCTCCACACTGGCAAGTCCCGAGCTCGTTCAAATGCTCTTGGCAGCCCAACACCCGTTTAAATCATTGCATAGACCTATTTCGTAGGTCATCCGTCGTATGATTTACACCGATGTTGCAAGCCTACATTCTCTCTGAATGACTTATCTAAAGGAGATTGCTCTGGTGAACTGTCTCCACAATGACTTTGTAGACGTATCATGTGAAATTCAAGCGAACGCCGTGTGATTGAAAATGCAGTTACACTCCAAAAACCATTCGCTTTAGTGTACTACCCTAGAAACTGCGATAGGGAACGTACCATGATAGCTGGCCCTCGCACTTCAAAGCAACAATCCAGATGTACAACGCCCACAAGGTAGTCCTCATTTGACATGATGACAGCACCATGAACACCTTTTCTGACAAGGTATTTAGCAATGTGCGCATGCTTTCATTGATGCAAGAGTGAAGATAGGTGCAGGGTGCAGGTAGAAGAGAGAACGTTTTTGGAAGGCAAAGAGCTCGCGGAAGGCCGAGCGAACTTTGGATGCAGCTCTGTCACGAAGACATCGCGGCCGATAGAGAGAGAACAAGGAGGCCGAGAAGACTGTAGAGGTTGTTTCGGATCTTAAGGTGGTATTGTGTTACCTAAAGAATGAAAGGAAGGAACCGAGTGGACCGGCGTGGATTCACCGACAGGAACGACCGCTATGGTTTTCAAAAATTGTTTGCTGACTCTTTCAAGGTCAGTGGCGTCAGAGATGCGGAGCGCCTGCCGAAATATGCTACGAAGAAGCTGCCAACGTTTATGTTAGAATGAGAGAAAATGTCTTTCGGGCTCACATATCCTCGTGCATACGTCGACATAATGTTGTGCAAGCAGTACGGTATTTTGGACATCGCGCGGCGGAGTTTTGTGATAAAGGGATGGAGGTCCATCAGGGAAAGCTAACATGAGAGCGAAGGAAACGTTCGAGGTGGGTGTGCGGAGCGGAGGAACTATACACCGGGTGTTCGACTCTACAACGGGTGTTCCGTTAAGCCGATGGCTTGCACAACGAGAAGGATACGGCTTTAAAATCCATAGTAAGTACAACTGTTGAGCAGTACTAACTGCGACAGTATGTATAGATATCAGTTCAGCTGACATTTGGCATATTCTCTTAGACACCTCCAGATATTCACACGGAACATGCAAACCAACGTGGCGTACCAATTTTGCGCATGGAGCCATTACGTAAGATTACATCAACTAACTTTAAAGACTATAAACCAGCAGATGAGTGTCGTCAGCCCGTAAAATAATATTCTTTGGTACTGCTCGGCCCGACAACATAACAGATCTAGCGGACAGTGGGTACTAGGTAGATAGCACAGCTCCCAATACGCTTTCTTGACGATAAATCCCAAACGCTCTTCATTTAAACCCTCTATAGGCTTTGACTAGACGAAGGGAATAAACCGTTTCCTAGAAAAACGGCCTCATTCAACACTCCGGTGGCCTACTCAAGACATCGTCGAAAATGCAGAACTGAAGAACTAGGTTGGCTTATGCATCGTTACTAACAACTAACATGAAACATGTCAAGCTCTGAGCAGTATCATCTATGCTGGCCATCCATATTCAATTGGTCCTCGAGTTTCTCTGGAGCAAGTCAACCGTCAAGAAAGTAAGATACTACTACCAGATCTACCACATTATCCTTACAACCATTCACAGGAGCGCTCGCATATGAGGACGACAAAATCTTGAATTGTCCGTAGGATTGACAGCCTCGCACAAGCCCTCTAGCCAAGCAACCGTCAGAAACGACTCCAAAATCCTGGCCCTTGAGCGGAAACACCCTCAAGGTAAACAGAATGACTTGGACAAGTCTGAAATGGCTCGTATCACCGCACAAATCGAGGCATATGAAGCAAAATACGTCGAAAACCATGTGGTTCTACTCGTCCCTTGTTATTGGAACATCAGACAGTCAACGATGCGGTGAAGTCAAGGACAACAGCCGCAAGAACTCGAAGACAATTAATTTCCCCGTTTACTCCTAAAACCGCCCGAACTTCTCGAGCTGCTAATGTTTATAGACAACATGGCTATGACCATGACATTGCATCTTCAAAGCCGAGTTTAAAGTAAATGCTATTGGAGAGTACATACTATCGGAGACATCTTCATGGATTATCTTACAGTTCTGGGGGGGATCAATCAATCGATGGTTGGCAGCGGATGGTCCGGCACTGTGCCCAGTACGAGATTTCCATTGAGCGCCACTATACTATATTTGATTGCTATATGGACGCAGAAAGCGCAGATGAGTGACTGGATCGAGCATTCCGACTCCCTTTCGTACTAGGAGGCTCCTGCTCTTGCCGTACCTTGTGGGCTGCGTATCATCCAGTAGTGCACGTTGCAAGGTTGCAAACCTCGGGCTGCGCCTTAATACAAACTGCTTCTGGAGGAACCGATCAGACACAGTACTGATCACGAAGTTTGGTAATGGAGAGGTCCTTACTACGGCCCGTTCCGATACGATGAGGGGACCTTAATAGCTGAACACGGGATTCCGGAAGGCCACATCTTATGCAGTCGAAATTGGCAAAATGCGTGTTCATCCTGATACTGCTACCATTCCGATGCATCCCTTTCCTTCGAACGTCACTTTCAGCACCGTCAGCTTCTCCACAGTTACGGTAAATCTTAGAGGAAACCCCTGGAAGCAGCTGTACATCTCATGGAGAAAAGAACCCGACGACGAACACAATTGCGGGAAAGCCGGTGGTTCTACCGGACAGCACAGCGAAGAATGAATCATCTTATGTTACCGCCTTGCTCTCGGCCTCGGAAGGATGAGTTGCGGGCACTGCTCAGTAAATTGCGAGATTCGGGCGCCCATGTTGAAGCTGCCACCTTTGACATCACCGATACCACAGCTAGACAGAACGCTCTGGGAAATCGCGCTGATCAATCTCCGGTGATCAAAGTGGGCATCCAAGGTACAATAGTTCCGCGAGTAGGTGTACCACATTGGTTGTACAAGACTAAATTCACGCACAGCATGCTTCGATCGAGAAATTGACACTGGAGCAATGAGCTCCAGCGAGCGTTCAAACTTTCAGGCTTGTGGGATTCCTACTAATTTCTACCACAGCACCTTAATTTCTTCATCATGCTCCCGTTCATAAGCGGAGTTATTTAGACAAGCTGCCAAGCCAATCACGCCGCAGGAACGCGTGTATGGATGCATTTGCGGAATTTCGTCGGGCAAGCGGCGAGGACACGATATCGTGTCGAGGTTAGATGAGATTAGGGGGAGTTGTTAGGGGAATTGACTTTCTGTATGAGGGTTTCAAGTCCGCCGGCTTCCTCGAATCAGTTGCTCGAGCTATTAGCAGCGCATCGTCCACCTCACGCCAGACACTCAGCATCCCGGCCGCTGCTAGCCTTGAGGATCTTAGGGCAGTTTGACGCAATACACTCTCGCTGCCTGACTTTGTGAAATCGCCCTATCCTCGATCCTTGGTCGTTCTAGGTCTGGAAATAGTCTCGCCGACAACCTGGTCGCTCGACTTCGGGTTCCAAAGCATCAGCAGCCAAAGAAGCTTAGCATTGACTTCACTTTCCTGCACTAAGTATTGGTAAGTAGACTTCGAGTACTGGAATAGAATTCGGGGTTTTAGTAGTTGCCCTGTTTCTCTAATAAAGTGTAACGAAGGTCTGCCTGGAAGTAAGCTCAAGACAGTTTTACTGGCTGTACAAGGTATCCTCACTAAGCCCATACGAGGTCCACACGGAAGGCTTGAATAGTGGAGATGAAAGCGGACTGGCTTCAAACCGGGCTTTCAGTCTTGACACGCATTCCTTAATACTAAACTTACCAAACACACTTAAAGTCCGCGCTTGGGTGCTAAAATCTACCTTCTAACTACTAACTATAGTTGTAATAGTAATTCTATATTATATATATACTTTTTATATAAGTAAACTTCTATTAAAGCTTATACTCTAATATATATAGTAAAGTTA
>AJFK01000742.1:0-16280 GCA_000467715.1 Hysterium pulicare CBS 123377
AATTAAATAATAATAAGTAAATAAATTAAAATAATTTTTATAATATTTAATTTATTTTAATAAATATATAAAGTTTTTATTTTTAAATAATATATATTAATATTATATTATAGTTAATTAATAGCTAAAAAATTAAGCTAGTACTTAAAATTATATATAAAACTTATATAATTAGCTACTATTATTACTAAAAAACCTTGCTTAGCGCTTAGACAACGCACTAGAAGGTTAAGTAATCAGCGGTCAGTGCGTTAGCTGAGGTAACTGAGGTAACTTGCCACCTATCTTATCCACGGGCTGCTCCCTCCTTTCGACCTAACATCTTCTAAAGCAGGAGAATACACTCAAAGAGTCGCGCGAAGTCGCCTATTCGGTATCAAATCCGACAACGCCGGTACGCTCCTGTCCATCGCATCCCCTTCCCCTCTATCGCTCTCATTGTACACACGCATGTTATTATTCGGGTACGATAATTAACAACCTCCAGCACGTTCCGAGCGGTAGCCCTAATCACTGTCAGCATATCTTTTCAACATTTCTCCTAGTATGGAGTGGGACGATCGAGCAGAGCTCGCGCACGACACACTATGCGACGCATGGTTCAGCAAATTTCGAGAACTCCGAGGCTCGCCGATTGCCAATTGGGTCTCTTCCTTCCGCTGCGACCACCCAAGCGAAATTGTCGAAGACCACTGCGGTTCCTTCAATTGGAGCTGTCGAGTACGTTTCAAAGATAGTGTGCAATGGCTAGTACGTTTTGCCGTGCCTGGAAGAGTTATGGACGGGGACGAGAAGCTACGTCGAGAGGTCGCAGTGATGCGCTTGGTCAGGGAAAAAACAAATATACCGGTGCCCAAGGTTCATGCTTGGGGCCTTTCAAACGACAACGCCCTAGGGTTAGGGCCCTTTATTGTAATGGATTACATCCCGGACGGCGAGTGCCTCGGTCATCTCTGGCGAGTAGGGCCTGAGGAACGTATGCTCAGAGCTGATATTGCGGAAAGAGATCTGCGCATTGTGTATCGCCAAATAGCAGGGTTTTATCTCGAGCTTTCAGAGTTGGGATTTCCCAATGTGGGGTCTCTATCTATCAGAGACGATCAGAGTGTTCACTCAGACTTAGGGCCCCTAACGCTTAAGATGCAAGAAATAGAAGCACATGGAGGAGTTAAGGTTGGAGGTACTTTATTATTCCGATATCTAGCTTGTTTACGCTCTAACTAAGCGTATTTAAGGCAATCGCTCAGCAACGTTTACATCCGCAAGAGAGTATTTCAACTACGTCTCCGAACAAGACATGGAACAGTTGGACAAACAACCCAACTCAATCGACAACGCTGATGATGCTCGAGCTAAATACAAGTTCCGCCACCAAGTTAATGCTGCTATTCCAGACCTTGTCAATGACGAATATAATTCGGCCGGCTGCCGGCTAGTGTGCGATGATTTTCGTTACGGGAACATGATTGTCAACAACCCAAGAGAACTTAAGATAATCGCAGTAATAGACTGGGAGTGGGCATACGCAGCACCGTACCAGATGTTTTGCTCAGCGCCACGATGGCTCCTAATAAAAAACCCGATCCTCTGGGCAACACCCAACGGGTGCGAATTTGATCGATACAATGCATGTCTAGGACTTTTTCTTGACGAGCTTCAAAGTAAGGAGAGTAAAAGAGGCAAGGGTACTCCTCAGCTCGAGCTTCAAGAGAAGCTCTCTGATCTCATGCGGAAGTCTATGAACGACGGCAGATTCTGGTTTCACGAGTTAATTTATGGTTGCTTCACGGCTGCCACCAATTCAGCATGGAAGGCCATATGCAACATCCACCCCGATCTTGAAAGGATCACCCCTATATCGGAGTCGGAGCTCGACAAATTCGTCGGCAGGAAAATGAAGCAATTGGCAGCGTACGAGGCGGAGTGGAGCGCGATAAAGACAAGGATGGATGGCGAACAGGCTGAATTGAATGAAATGATACAACAGTTGGCGCTAGAGGGTCCTGCGGTTAGCGGAAGCAGCACCCAGTCATGATTCTGAGGACCTATACCGGCTCTCGTCTTGCCTGCAGACTAGAATGACAGCCGGTAAAATTGTTCCAGCCCTCGCTTCGAGCGGTGAATGATAACCAGAGCTGCCCGCGTCCAGTTCACCCGCCCAGCCAATAGTAGACATACAAGCTCTTCCCAACCTGCACGAGCATACAGATCGGTCTCTAGGCAGCGACTTAGCTACCATGTGTTCATTGCTATCTCTCATTGCTGGAGCCTAGCGGGACGGACCGGTGGACGGGTTCAGCCTTGCCCGGCTCCCCGCTTAGTGTGCTTTGTTACCCTGCTCGCCTTGATATTAAAGTGATGGCCTACCCACCGTAAGCCTAGCGCTCAGTTCCGCAATCTTATACAATCAAATCCTTGGTACGTTGTCCCCATTTTAGTGTTCTTGTCCATTAACACATCCATAATCTCTGTAGAGGAAGGCGTGCCTTCCAATTCTCACGACTTTGCACTTCGCAATCTACGATCCAATATGTCTAGTGGCAGTACCAACCGCACCGACACTGGCGGCACCAGTGGCACTTCCCAAGCCAATACTAGTGCCAATCGTGCCACTGGTGCGTCTAGTTCCGGTACAGCAGGACCTATGCAAGCCGAACAGCAACGCGATGTCACCCGTGCCCTCAACGATCCAGCAAACAGAGACCTCATGCAAACGATGGGTGATTCTTCTCAAGAGAGGCGTAGGCGTGGTAAGTAACATATGGCAATAAATTCTCCCATTTAACGTTAGATAGCTACATAAAGAACTTACCGCTGCCAAAGTCATCTAAGGAGAGAAGAATGATGAAAGGGGATATGGCAAGAGTGTAGTTCGATGGATGTGATGCTGGGGATTGGCTTGATAGGCACCATCTATCCATATATCGTCCTAAGCTGTAGCTACAGCACCCAATACAAATTTGTATTTGCATGCGATTCTCCGATGTACTACTCCTCTGGCACACCTAATCCGCTTATGCTACCAGCATAAACCATTTCCATCTGCGTGATGCCCTACTTTTCTTTAAGACTTGATCACCTCCACCCTACCGTCTAGTGTCCCATATGTGTAGCGCCAAATAGATATAGGCATAGCAGGATTGGTTTTGGGAGTGAATTGGCGAGGAGAATTGTTTATAAATAGGACGTCGTGAACATGACGCCGATGCTAGCCAAGACTGTTAGTGAGTGAATCTTACTGCGTGTGAAGTATTGAGTGGTGTAGTGGAATATCAACGACTCCCAAATCATATCAAAGAAACGTCCTGTCTTCAATGCAAATCCTACTTTTATGGCGTTGCTAATAAACGAGTGCTCTCAAATGGCGAGAAATATCGTTACTTCCAAACGAGGTAAGGAAGTTCATCCTTGATGATTTTGATCTTGGTTTTGGAATTTACTAAGCCGAGCAAGAGAAGGCCAAAGTTGTGGAGGAAATATGATTTAGACAGCCAAGATCTCGATGCTAAAGGGCACAAATCAACGTCTGAAGTAGAGGGGGGAACAAGAGCCATACTTGGACTAGCGGATAAATGAGCGCGGTGGGAACGAAGACGTGGCGCACGCAGGCAGCGCGGCATCGCCTCCCCAGTGCCAGAACGAAATGGCCATCAATCACGGCATGCGGCGGACAGCTGAAGCCAGTTGTCGTCGAACGAGGAGTGGCAGACTTCGTCAAAGGCTGGAGATGACGGCCGGTGCAGGCACTAGGGCAGCATCGGGCATAGCAGCAGGGCAGATGGGTGGTGGTCGGCGACAGCGCTGATGTGATGTGAATGTTGCTGCTTTGATCCCTCAGCCTATGGCCGCCAGCCGAGCAGCATGAACATAGTAATTTTTCTGTTCAGTACGAAATACGCGGGTAGACATGGGCGTGCACTTGCCAGCGAATCTCTGCCAACTAAATGCGCTTTCTCGGCGAAACCCAACCTTGGAACTGCACTCATAGGCGACGTGAAACCCGAGGTGAGTACCCTGTGTGCTTAAGAATCACAAGTGGCGAAGAAATCCACGCATTGACTCTTGCGCATGGGCCACTTGGGTCAATCGGGTCAAGCGGGTCAATCGGGTCAATCGGGTCAATCAGGTCAATCAGGTCAATCAAGTCAATGGCTTGGCTTCAGAGCTTCGCATGATCGCCTTGCAACCCCACTCTGACCACCACATTCTCACTACTCGGCGCCACCATGTTTATTCGGAAGAACGACTCTGCAGCCAAGGTGCAGAAAGATGCTGGTCTTACAAACTCGCAATGGGACCGCTTGACTGTAAGCTATTACCTTTCTCTCCCGCCTTAACGATGCGTAACATAGAGTGGTAGAAGATTGCACACGAAGAAGCTCAGCTGCTCTGCAAAGAGAAGTCGGTTACCTGGGGCTCAGTCTATGCAAATGTGCGTGAAGAGCTACTAGATAAAATAAACAAGCAGATGGAGAAAGAGGGAGCGCCGAAAGTGGATATGAGCGTGCTTGCATGGCGCATGGATAAATCCTTGAGGAAAATAAGTAAGGTTTCCAACCCCCCTGTTCCAATTTTACTGAGAGTTTGTCACTAGAACCCGAGGCGGAGGCAGGAGCATCATCCGACGCCGCGACGCCGCCCCCGGGATTGCCATACGATCCTGTCAGGCCCAGTACATGGCACGGAGTAGTCCCTGAAGCCAATTAGGACCGCAGAGACGGCAGGGGCATTATTCCTTGGCTATCTGAGAAGAACGCCTTCTACCCCCCACGAGCCTAGCCTGGTAGGACTAAATTCTAATGATTAATTATCAAATGGCTGTGAACGCATGCAGAACTGGTCTGTCCCTTAAAATTTATGCATCTATCTATGACTCGGTCGCGACCCCAAACGGGGCCCGGGAGCCTCTTGCTTTACGTCCGGAGGTAAGTGTCTCATACGTCGGAGGCTGAAGAGCCAGATCATAGCGCGGATGTAGAAATACTCCAAAGAGACTACGTGGAGATCGGTTACTAGATTTACATGCTAATTGCTTTTGTCTGACGATGATCCGATTATGAATTTCATCCGCTGGGGCTGCAAAAATGCATTAAATATATCATGCGGCTTTAGCGTTTGCATTTTGCGCACCATTTCCCCGGCCTTTTGCCCTATTAGCTGGACAAAAAATGGCCTCTCCGCCCTTTGGAATCACGGACCAAACCGATCATATCGCCTACCAAGAGCAACAACCTCTGTCACTTGAGCAGTCTCCCCAGAATTTTCCGGACTACCTACTTGGACATGAGACTGAGCCTTACACATGCCCACCGCCTCGAAAGAATCTGAAGAGAGCTCTTATTGCTTGCGTGAGATGCCGCCAACGGAAGCAAAAATGTGATGAGGAGACGCCATGCAACCATTGCAGGATGGCCGCTTCGGAGTGTACGAAAGCGTATCTCGCACTGTACGTTTCCAAATTACACTCTTTATACCTGACTAACAGTAACTAGGGAAAAACCAACGCTTCGAGAGGTTAACAATAATGTGATTGATTCAAGGAAAATGATCATTGGGGAACTGCAGCGATATTTGAATCAATACCCTTCAAACACTTCCGGTTTTCTATGCTCTGGGTCGCCTTCTCAATCGTTAGAAACGGTCCTCGGTCAAGTCCGACAGCTCGAGGCGGATAAAGCGATGCTCGAACTCGTACTTCAAGAGGTCCAGCGGCTCGAGGCAGATAAAGCGATGCTCGAATCCAGAGTTCAAGAGGCCCTCGATCAGGTCCGGCAGCTCGAGGCGGATAAGGCAGAGATGCATATGAGGTTCCAATATTCAAAAGCGGTTCTCGAAGGGAAGATATAAGCTGTGACTCGGTGAACAGGATTTTGCAGAGGGTATGCCAAATTCATGGGAACCTGGGTCGTGGTCTGTACAACTATGTGGAGCCTTAGATTAGATGGCGACTGATCTTGTGAGAATGGATTAAGAGCAACAAACGAGGTTCCGATATATATAACTTTTCATAACTGGGAGATACCACACCAGCTATTTCAGGATGATGTTCACGTTCATGTTATGGGTAGCGCGGGAGTTGAGATGATTTTTACATTAATCGCAGCATTACTGAACCGCCCTTTCCTTAACCTGCGATCTTTGCCCAACCGTAGAATTCACACCTGAGAAAGTCGACGTATTCGGAATAATTCTGCCAAAGTCGGCATGCTTCTTCACGGCTTAATGTACGGTAATTTGCATCCAGCTTGTGCATTACGTTGTCGTAAGACTCTCTTTTCAAAGCCAATAGCATCGCTGTAGCAAGGCTGCTTTGCGTAAAGAATGTGTCAAAATCATTGGAAGACGGGCCATGTACGATCGTGTCCACGTTTTTCATTCCGTTTAGGGTGATTGGTCTAGTGACCGGTGTGTGATTGCTGGCGGAACCCATGGGAGCATTGCTGACGAGTTGAGAATGGGCTAGCTCCACCATTCTAAGGCCTTTTCTTTGTATTTTGAAGCGATAATAAGGGGGTGCTGAAGAGTGGATGGCAAGTTTTGATGTTACTGGAGTCGAAACAAGTGATGCGTAGGAGACTAGTCTTGAAACTTTTGTAGTAATGGACTTTCGAGAGTGATGGGAAATCTTGCGATGTTTTTGAGAAGTTGCGATAATCTAGCATGACCTTTAAACCAAATTATGCGAAGGTGATCGACGATCCTGAGGCTTTTGCTTATGCCTTCCAATCACATCTCGTACCGCAGCCGAACACATGTGCCCCTTCTACAATGACAAACTGTTGGGGGAACCAAAAACTTGGCCCTCTCATCACCGGCTGTGTTCAAGCCTGGGGAACAAAATACCCGAAATAATTCAGAACAGTACGAAGTGGCTCAATGAACCGCTCCAGCCATATAGTCACGTCGACATATCGTTCGAGATCCTCCATGTCATACTTCAGAATGACGCCGTGATGATAGTGATTGTGACCAGGAATGAGCGTAATCAAGTACGAATCAGCATTCGCTCCATCAATATACACTCTCTGCCTCATCATTAGTTCATGATGTACAAGCGTCATTCACTCACTTTTCCTCCTTTCTCGATAACATGCAGCGCTTGCTCGTATGAGATTTTCGTTTGCAGCATGAACTCAGTGGAAACGCCATTTCTCACACACCAGCTCAAGAATCGGCTATCGAACTCCCACCCGTTATCGTACGAAACCAGTTGGCCGCTAGATAGCGTCGCCTGACGCCAGTTCGATACTGGGGAAATCTGCATGGTAAAGTGCGGGGAAGACAATTGACGAGGTCTGTTTACAGTCTTTCAATGTTGATGAAGCTACGAGACCGCTGCCTACTTATAATCTGTTGCTCGACATAACTCGCACATGCAACATCCACTTAAGTTTTCCATATCCGGAGATTTTAGACGTAGAGGCGGGCTCTCGTTAAGGAGGCAAAGCACGAGCCACCCGCGTGGCAGTATCTTAAATCACATGATGGCACTAAGCCCCACCAAATGTTAGGCTGAACGGGCGTCAACGTCTTCGCTTTCAAATTCCGCTTGCTAGCCAGTACACCTACGAATAGGTAATGTTCGCGCATATCTGAGCTTTGACCGTAATGACTAACAGCTCTTTTTAGATCTATTTACTCAAATAAAAAAGTTCAAACAACTCGATCGCCCTGCAGACACCCCATTCGTCCCATGCCCCAATTCCCACAACAGCACGAACTTAACGCCAACGTGCAGGAGCTGATAACACAGCTGGCAAAGTGGCTTGCTGAGGATGGCAAGTTCGAGAAGGCCAGCCAGATTCCATACTTCGAAGAATGCGTCAACGAAGACCTGGCCCAAAACATTACCATGCTATGGGGAGAGGTTGTCAATATTCTGAAAAACACTCAGGGAAAGGTCAGCATTCAAAAGTAACCAACAAACATTCATCGGGGCTTATGCCTATAACAGACTCCTAAGCGCTACGGCATACTGAGGGCTAAGGATGGAGGAGGATGGATAACGAACGACCACGACCAGTTTTTCGTTCCTATTAGGATGATAAACAAGTCAACGTCTCCACTTATCGGAGGTAATACCCAACCATCGTTGCCTTTTGTCCCTGGAAAGGGCTTCCATTGTCCACCCAACAATTTGGTGTTCATCAGCGATAGTATTGAGTTTTTCTTTGTACACTAGGGAAAGACAGTGAAAGCGAGTAGATAGAGAACGCAGCAAAGAACGACGCAACCCCCTAAAGTCAAATCTGCGGGCAATCATTGTCTATTGTACGAAAACCGTGATCCATAACGCGGCCGTAGTCGCTCAAATCAGCAGGAAGAAAACTGCCGCCCAGTTCTATAAATACATCCTGCATAACGCGACCGTATTCGCTCAAATTAGCAGGATGCGCACCCATCCCAAGAGTAGGACCGTCCACTATGTAACCATGTTCACTCGAGTCAGTCGGCAGAGGATACCCGTCCGCAGGGAGAATATGTTGGCAGTTGATGACAGAAGCCGGATCAGGGGTTTTCTGCAGGTCCGCGAATTCGGCCAGTCGTTCATCTTGAGACAACTCATTTGTATCGTTCCCTAGATCAAGTCAACGGAAGTCCTGCAATGCGAAGCAAAGACTCACTTATTAGGATGCGTTCACCCGGAGACATAATGGCTGGTGCATTCGCTTTCATTTCATCAGCTAAGGGCCAACAAGTGCGGTTACAAGACGGCGAACCTCTTTTATAATGAATTGCCTCATAAATCACCTCCAGCCTGTGGTGACAATCAGAATGCAACGCAACATATCATCAGCAAAGACTTACGCAATGTGCGGATAGATCTTGCGGAAGAAACCGAGTACGTCAACTGATGGCAGGACATTCCTACCACCGCTTATACCAGGGAACCAGCCTAAGATCTTAGATAGAAGATCCTCTTTCCCGTCGGCTGTCCGACACTTCAACCGAATATTACAGTAGATCTGTTCATCTATGCCTCTCTTTAGAACAGGGTCATGCTGAGACAATCTGTAACTTACGAAAGAGAGTCTTATAAAGCAGACCACCATCTACTCCCTCCGGTCGGGACGCGACAACTGTACTTACTAGCTCTGCTTCTCGGCGCCGACGTTTGTGAGTGGTAGGGCAATCTGTATACCCTGCTGCCCTCATTTCCATGTTGAACTGAATTATTTGTTAGTAAAACAAAGTTCACACAGGTAAATACTTACGAAATTGGCCTCGGCTTTGGGTTTCAATTTCATCCATTTCGCGTAGATAAGCCAAAGACACGTGGATATATATCTGTACGCATTGGTATGTATTCCTGCGGTAACTTCCAACCTTATATAGTATCGAATATATTCCAGGGTGCGGTCCGTGGATCTATCCCCGTCAATGTCTAGGAAAGGTAACATAAGTCCGTCATCGTTATTCGCCGCAGAGGTAGACTCTTCCGATGCTGAAGCGTGCCTTGGTTCGGAGTGCGATTTCTTGGAGCATACTTGCGTCTCATCGCCTTCAGAACTCGGTGACTTGAGATATACATTCTTAAATACTTCTTCTTCCGGTCCCATTTTCGGTTTCGCTGCCATTTTCCTTTTCTTCTTTCGAGACTTACTGAGTAACGTATCGTAATGTTGTTCGCTGTTGCCGTTCCCATTCCAAATGCTGCTGCCGTTGCTGCTGCCACTAAAACTCGAATTGTGAGGATCTTCCCGCAGGTGAGGCAAGAGGTATTCCTTGATGTTTTCTTCGGCGGAGACACGACAGTGGTTTTCGCATTCCTGGGAAACGGCTCTGACAGTTTGATCCTCCATCCTTGTAAGGTTAGTGTAAAGCACAGCTTACATCGAACATGTCCGACCTACCAGCAATGACCGCTTGAGAAATTCCATCTCTGAAAGTGAAATGTTGTATCATAAACTCGCTGAGCTGTGGAACATACGGAGTTGAAATGTTCAGTATTTCTTGCAACCCGACAGCAGAGTTTGTAACGGGCGAAGGAAGAATAGAACAATTGATCTGGATGGCTTTGGACATGAAATGGAGTGATATGTATCTGCACAGAAGCATAATGGTCGTCGAGACTGACAATGAATTGAATGAAATGGTCATTTTTGCTTGCGCAAAGGCGAAGAGTTAATTCTCGGCCAAAATCTTCCTCCGAGACGAAGAGCGAACGAGAAGAAAAAAGTCGAGAGCGAGAAAAGTCCAGCATTGCTCGGGGTGGGAAGCTGGACGTAGGTGAGATGGATTTGACGTTTGAAGGGGCATCCGGCTGCGCCCTGATCAAGCCATTTCGTGCCGCTGGACCCCCACCGAGAATCCGACCACATAGTCAGATACTAGGTGGGGGTTCAGTGTTGGCGTTTTCCCTTGCAATAAAGTGCAATTGCAAGGAACACCGACATCCACTTAATCCAATAGATGGATCCATTTCCATAGCCAGGGCACCAGTACAGACAGCGGGGAAACGCGGCGTTCCGGCGAGCGCCAACAGCGCCAACCTTTCCACACCTCGATTTCTGATCTTGGCTGGACAACCATTGCACGGAGTGCGATTCAGTCAGCGCTGTTGAATGCCAAATCTCCTATCTTGGATGACGATAATTCCGCTAGTGAGCTATCCGGCAGGGTTTTCCGAACCTACTCATCCATAGCGATTGCCAGCCACCAGCCCAAGTCTGCATTACATAGCATGATCCAGCTTTGTAGGCGCAATTATTCGATTTGTCGAAGTCGAAGCACAAAGAAAAGGACATCGGGCTGTAGTAGTGGCCCGCGGTACTTCGTTTTATCATCACCGTCCCCTAAACTGGCATTTAGTGAATGTTGCGTACCAAGTGTTGAGAAGTCGTCTTGGATCTGGCAGGGAACAATCCGTTGGAGTTTGCGGCGGCCAATCACCATCATCATCACCCTAAATTAGAGCATTCAAAGTGCTCATGATGGCTGTGTGTCAAGTCCTGGCGATTGGCTGTGTGTCAAGCCCTGGCCAATACTCGGCGCTCAAGTCCTCATCCATCCTTATCCTAGTAATGTGGAGGCATATTGCTTCGGCATGAATTATCCTTAGATGACCCGAGAAGACTTTTCTGCGATCATCGATGACTCGAGAAGCATTTGTTTTTGTCAGTCTGTGGCTCGGGCTAGATGTCGTGGAGAAGGCGATGTGTCAGGGTCAGAAGCTTGCTAGATATATGACATGACGCCCGGTTTTGGGGAGTATGAACCTTTGCTCACCGCTTCCCTTCCTTACCATTCTAATGGATCGCGAAACCATTACTTTAATCTTCGGGACAGTCCCTTGCGTCGCTGGCTTGCTTGCCATTATCTTTGATCCTGTCATTATTCGAAAAGGCACAACCAGGCGCTTAGCAGTGAGCTTTTATACCCTCCATTTTGTTACTGTCGTTGTTAGCTTGTGTCTTTCAGCATTGGTGAAAGCGAAAGAGTATGGCAAGTTAACACTCGTCACAATCGACATAATGACTCAATCCTTAGAGAATATATCGACACAGGCTGTGCTGGTCTTCGTGGTAAGAATACTCCTCAACTTCATGTCACGCAAACTAATCCGCATTTAACTTTACAGCTTGTGCAATGCTTCAATCTATATGGGGACTATGTTGATGTTGAACTTTCAGCACCACCGGTCTGGGTACGCCACATCTCATCTATCTGTGGGATAACCTTTGCATGCACAGCCACTGGCACCATAGTATCTTCCTCAATGTATGGGACTCCCGAAGCTCTATTTCATTCTTCTAACTTTGCCATAGCGAAGTCTTCTTAGTCTTTCGGGAACACAAAGCTATTCAGGAAACGATTCAAGGCCAGAGAGTTGTCTTGCCTTTGTGTCGTTGCATAACAAGTCTCATCCTTTTGGTGGAGTTGCTTATTGTGCTTTGTTACCTGCTCGGAGATGTCGAAATGCACAAAATTCAATCAAACACGCATTGGCACCGGATGAATGGCGCCTTCCTTATACTTGAAACCCTATCAACTCTTGCTCTCTTCACACTTTCTACATGCGAACTCGCCAAGCACGAATCGATTTACATTGGAGTGTTGGTAAGATATGGACCACGATCTCTTAGTCGCTTTACTAATAATTTGCAGATTTGCAATGTTCTGCTATCCTGGTTCGCGCTTCGAGTCACACCTCTTTCTAGAGTTCTCAAGCATCCCGTCCGTCTTATGAAGGATATCATACTTCAGACGAAATCCGACAATGACTGTGAAGCGGGAGATGCCAACAATGGAAGGTCGACCACTGAGCTCACAAGGACGGCTAGCCTTGTCACTGCATCTTTTGAGGATGACACGCCGGCACCATTATGTTCCATTTGGACACAGCATAGCTTTGTCTCAACAGTTGGTTCTGTATTAATTACTGTCTGCGAAGCAGAACGTCATTTTTGGCATAAGGTCTGGACGATGCTACCCCCAGAAAACTCTTCGTTTGAGTCCTTACGCCCCGACGATATGGGAAATGTTTTCTCCAAGGTAAATCCTGCGATGTCTACTAAACTTCGATAGACTCACTCTATTCAGATAATCGACGAACATCACCCGGAGTTAGAAGGCTTTCCAATTATTAGGGTTGTTTCCCAGCTTCAAGCGACCCTTCTCCAGAAAATCGAAGGAAGAAGTGGATGATACACCTTACACTTACGAATGGCATTGATTTGTTTTGAAACTCTGGTTATTGTTTACCTAATATCAATGTTTATATAGCAGTGTGTCTGTTTTTCCCTTGCGATTTCTTTTTAGTTTGGTGGGAACGAAGGATAGGACTTCAAATTTGCAACGATGATTCAGACTCTGTTCGTCTGTGGAAGATGGCGTGATCTATCGAGACTCATAAATAATTCTCCAACAAAATCTGTATGTGCGACTATACTCAAGTACAAACGATCTTATCTTCAATAGCTTGAGGATGTCCCACAAATTTAGTCGAAGACATGTGAGATGAAGACCCAATCCTCAATTCATTTGTCCCAGCATTCTCACGAGTAGTGGTAGTTCAGATTAGTCGCGATTTTCAACGCAGTGACATTCTTTGTGATCAAATCACGCACAACATTGTGCTCTCAGCCTTGCACTCCGTGTTCGCTTCGAGATGATATCTTGCGGCACTGTAACTATTTAAGAGATGAGGAATATCACTGTGGTGATATTAAGCTAATCGTTCTGAGGGTCTACTCGAGCCACAGGGGCGGATATTGCATAAATGAAACGCCTCCAGAAGCTGGGCGGCACGCATAGACATTTACTCCCCAGTATGATCCGTGCAGGATTTAGTCTAAGATGCTCTTCGTAGCACTTTTACTTCCTCTCGCCATTTCACTGTTCTTGGAGCGCAACACTTTGACATGGACAAAACACTCTTTCCCGTAATCAACCCCCTTGCCGCATCGATCACAGGATGTGAAGCTAAAGTAAACGATTTGGCACGCGTCCGAAAATTTCGAAAACCTACTGGCCATGTCGCAATTACTTTGCGAAATCTTCGTCTTTATACGTCTCAGCTCCAAACCTCATTAGCTAGTACCCACAATCGCAAGGAAGTAATCGGAAGACATTTCCTAGAGACAGCAGAGACATGCAAAGGCCTTATATCAAATGCATCCAAGCAACTCACCTATAGCGATACCGAAACTGGCCAAGATTGAATTGAACGATCTCCATCAGCTTGAGTGGGCCATGACGGGTTATCAGCACGCTTTCCATCTCTTGCTGGTGTGGAATGAGCCCTCTATAGACCATACGACGCTTACTACGAACTGGGACGAGATGTTATCCGCAACCAGACTTTGCCAAGCTGAAGCAGATAAAATGACAATGACTGTCCTCCAATGTCGGGGTGCGATACACCACATTTATGCCGACCTGCGGGAGAGTTTTTATAATGTGGAAGACCTCTCTTTACGCACGCACAACCAAATACCAATAAACTTCGCCAACATAGTGGGGGACATACTCTCTGACTGCAATACTTTTCTTGGCCACACCCATATTACAATAAGATCGTCGTCGGCTTCGACAAAAGAAGATCTTGAGAAGCTGGTTCACGGAGTGCGTGGGTTTGCTCGGGTTGTGGAAATTGTAGTTGATTTTGTGGAAGCCTATTCAGACCCTGCCACAAATACACATCCAAGAGACTCGGAGGATTCGCCTAATACCGTCACTGAATCTGCCATTACAGCACGCATCTCTGCGCCCGTACAAGAACCCGAGTCTGACAAATCATCCACGGATACAGAGCAACTCGCACCCAGAATCTCACCGATCCCACACGATCTACCTGAAGGATTGGAGAATCCACAACGAGAGGATCTAGAGTTTCAAGTCCACCAATTCGAGAGTGGTGGTTTCAGGAAAAGTGCAACCAAAAAGCGACCCACAACACGATCTGAAACAATACTCGATATAGAACTAGAGCATCATGAAGGAGGGGATCCAGATCATCCTATGAATTCACATTCAGGCGATCCGGAGCTTCCACCCAGTATCATCGCTGAATTTACCTTGACGGATATTCCCACTTCCGGACAAGAATCTGAATTTGTTAATTCTTCCACAGCTACGACAGGGCAATCTGCTCCTGATTTGGACTCACCAATCCCGCACAACCTACCCGAAGCTTCGAAGCTTTATGAATTAAAACCGGATGCCCGCATGACGAAACCTGCAATAAAGCGGCTCCCAAGAACCGCTCCTCAATTTCGAAATGCTAAGTACCCGCTCCGACACAAAGGCACACTTTCCTGTGACCACGAAGGACCATGCAATGAGGATACCTGCAACTGTCGAGCCAATAAAACGTTCTGCAGACTAGGATGTGGATGCGGTGTGGATTGTGAGTTCGCGTGGCAGTCATGTGGATGTAAGAGGGGCAAATGTTCAGTGTCATGCGTGTGCCGACTTTATCTTCGTGAATGCATTCCTGGCAGATGCTCTTGCGATCAGAGTTGTACCAATATTTACGAGACGAAGTCAACACCAACTCTGAAAATAAAAAAATCGAAAATCGAGGGTGCAGGGCGTGGCCTTTTTGCGGATATCGGCATTCCTAAAGATACGTTCCTCGGACAATACCTGGGTAAAATCGTGCCCAAGCCCATTGAAGAGAACGAACTTAAGGCTAAAAACAATGGGATGATAACACTTTTCGATCTTTCAAAAGGTAGGTCGGTCGCTGCGCTGCTTGTTACCGACTAACAGGTTATACAGATCAATGTGTCGATGGTGATGAAGCTCTCAGTGTGATTTTCTTTATAAACCACCCAAACGACAAGAAGAACGCATGTGCGACATTTGCATATATTGAAGGGCCATATACGAGGTTTATCATTGCGAGGACCCTTAGAGAAATCAAGGCTGGGGAGGAAATACTCGCGGTCTACGGGTGACAATCTTTCCCGCTTCAGTGTTGTCCATAACTGCTAACAATTGAAAGGGAAAATATCGACCTTTCTCCTTCCATGAGACGAGAATACAGAATCGGGGATTACGTTATTGTTCGAGGTGAATTAGAAGGCGGCGGGGAGGGCGAATGGATAGCGAAAGTGAACAACTTCCATCCTAACCGTTCATGCATTAAAGTCAACTGGCTTTACCGGCGATCCGACGTTACAGAGGAGGCAAGAAATGAGATGGATGACAAAGAGCTGCTAATGGCGTGTTCTGAGGAAGCTAATGTTGAGCTGGACTGGATTCTTGGCTTTACGCGTGTGGCTGAGAATTGCTCGAATCTACCAGACTCGTTCGATTGGTACTGGTATCGATGGCTTGATAAGGAGGAAGGAATCACGACTAATCCTCTACGCCAAACACTAGAGGGGAGGCGAGCTAAGTTTCACAAGCGTGGGTCTTTCTGATTCGCACTTGAAATTGATTTGCTGAAAGTATATGTAGGAAACGGGCGCAAGGTGACGAAGACACGAACGACTAAGCGACGACGGATATCACCATCTAATCCATCATTAGAAGGAGCAAGATCTCCATTGGAACCTGAGTATCGCCTTCGCTCCGTCTCGGAAGACTCGAGCTCCGCCACCCAATCAAGTCGCGAAAGTGAAAATGTTGTCAGCACACGTCATTTTTGGACCCTTCAACAAACCACTACAATGCTTCAATTTCTTATATCTTCAGACGGACCCATTTCATCTAAGGTGGTATAGAAAGAATTATATAGTAAAGCTTATATAATTGCTAATATAATTAAATAAGCTTAATAAAATAATAAATAAAATAAATAGTATAAATAAAATAAAAGCTTCTACTAA